>PVKH010038978.1:0-11247 GCA_004027955.1 Chaetophractus vellerosus | reverse complement strand
AAATGGATGAGCATGATTGTGCTGTCTGCCAAGCTGCAATTTTGTTGTTTCTGTAGCAGTGTTTATGTAATTACTCAAAAATTTTATTGCTTTATGCCAGTGATTCTCAACTAGATGTGATTTTGTCCCCTAGAGGACAATAGAGGAATATCTAGAGACATTTTTTTTTAAGATTTATTTTTATTTATTTATATATCCCCCCCTTGCTGCTTGTGCTTGCTGTGTTCATTTGCTTTTTTGCGTTTTTTTGTGTCTGCTTGTCTCCCCCTGCTGCGGCATCCTGCTGAGTCAGCTCACCGCGTGGCGGTTTGCCTGCTCGCGGCGGCTTGCCTTCTCCAGGAGGCCCCAGGAACCGAACCTGGGGCCTCCCATGTGGTAAACCAGAGCCCTACCAATTGAACCACAGCTGGTTCCCTAGAGACATTTTTGATTGTCACAACCAGAGATGCTGCTTCTGGCTTCTAGTGGGTGGGTAGAAGCAAGGGATGTTGCTGAACATCTTACAATGCACAAGACAATTCCCACAACAAAGAATTATCTGGCCTCAAATGTCAGCAGTGTTAAGGTTGAGAAAACTTGGATTATGCACTTATGAAAGTGAATTAAAAATGAAAAAAAAAAAAAGGTAGGACTTAGTGACAGCTTTCAACTATGTGACATTAATGGAAATCTTTGGTTAGTACTTCTGAGGTATATTAATTTCTCTGCTAACTTTGTCTTATCATTTCTACCGTCATTTCTTTCTTTATCCTATTGCCCTCCACTTTTTTTTCTTTCTTTCTTTCTTTTTTTTTTTTTAAGATACTAGGGCCATGGATTGAATCTGGGACCTCATATGTGGGAAGCTGGCACTCACCACTGAGCCACAACAGCTTCCCTAAGTTGTTTTTTGTTTGTTTGCTAATTTGTGTTTTTGCTTTTAGGAGGCACTGGGAACTGAACCCGGTACCTCCCATGTGGGAAGCAGGCACTCAACTGCTTGAGCCACATCAGTTCCCTGTCCTTCTTCACTTAAAAAAAAAAAACTTTATAAAAATTGTTACTGTTTATGTAAGTCAATTCCAGTTCTTTCTGTAACTAAGATATGGGTATATATAAATTAATAACTTAAGTAGAGAAAGTGATTTGAATCATATAGCCCAGTATATAGTGGATAAAAGATATTTACCATTTGTAGGGGAAATATTTTTTCCCCCAAGAAACAATCAGTATTGTTGTGATTTTTTTTTTGTCTGCTGAAGTGGTTCATGACCTTGAACATTTGAGAACCACTCATTTGAAAATAAAGCACTTAAAGAATCCCACAGGATATGTGGACCATATTTTTAAATATATATCAGTTTGGTTTTATTCCTTCTCTGAAATGTGACCATCAGATAATTTTTCTGTCCCTTTTCTCTGAATGCTACCAGGACACTCAGTCACTCATTGGGAGTCCCTCAACCCGTATAGCACCTCATATCATTGGAGCAGAGGATGATGATTTTGGTACTGAACATGAACAGGTAATGACATTTTTCTCTAAAAATTAAATCACTAATTTTCTGAGATATCTGATTTGTTGCAAAAATGAGTACTTTTTGTAGCTTGAAAGAACATTTTAAGAATTTGAAGCTGAATCTTAGAACTAATAGTTCCTTGGGTTAATTGCTTATTTTAGCTTTGACAAATAGGAATGATTTTGCTTTTAGAGCTAGAGTTAGGTCATTGATTTATGCCCAAGTATTTCATTTTTTTTCCCCAGGGGTGTTATTGTAAATGGTGTTGCTTTTTAAAATCTCGAATTGATATTATATATAGAGGAATATGATTGGCTTGGTTACTGTCCTTGTATCTGTGATTTTAGTAAACGCATTACTTCTAGAAGCTTATTTCGGTAAGTTCTTTGAGATTTTCTATTTAGACTGCCCTGTTGCCTATGAATAGAGACAAATTTTATTTCCTTGTTTCCAATTTGTAAGTCTTTATTTTTTGTTTCTTGCCTTAATGCACTGACTAGGACTTCCAATACAAGGTAGATTTGGAGTGGTGAGACAGGACATCCTTGGTTTATTATTGATGTTAGCGAGAAAGCATTTAGTCTCTCACCATTATGATGTTAGTTAGAGGCTTTTTTGTAGAAGCCTTCTATTAGGTTTAGAATTTCCTTCTATTCCTAGTTTGTCAAGAACTTTAATCATGAATGGATGTTGAATTTTGCTGAATGATGTATTACCCTTTTTACATGTTGCTGGGTTCAATTTACTAATGTATTGCCGGGGATTTTTTCATCTATGTTTGAGGGATATCAGTCTGTAGTTTTCTTAGTTTGTAATGTTTTTGTTTCATTTTTTGGGGTAATGATGGTCTTTTTGAATGAGGAGGGTAAGTGTTCCCTCCTCTTCTGTTTTCTGGAAAAGATTATGTAGAATTGGTATTACTTGCTTCTTAGATTCATTTGGTAGAATGCTCTGTTGAAACCATAAAGGACTGGAGTTTTCTTTTTGGAAGGGTTTTAAGAGTTAAGTCATTGAGCAGTCAGTACTTAATATATAATTTTTCCCCTACTGTAAACCCTAAAGAACCTTATCCAGATTATCCTCTTAGATTAACTTTTTTCTCTACTTTATCTAAATGTGAAAAATTATGTGGAAATTGTAGTGCTAGTTTACCTAAAGTTTAACTATTACCAAAAAAAAAAAAGTTTAACTATTACTGTTTTCTGTGTTCAGTGTGTTCAGGGGACATACAAATATTCTAGGAATTGTCAAACTTAAAATCATTGAACTCCATTTCCCACCACTATTTCTGGGATTAACCAAAATGGAAAAGAAAAGAGTTGTTACATTGTTAAGTGAAAGACCTTCCATTTCATTTTTAGAAAAGTTGTTAAGCTTTTTTCGCACACTGATTTATAGACATGTGAGTTCCTTATCATCTTTTCAAACTCCGTTATTCCTAGGTGGTATTTCTTCCACCCTGTCCCCAAGAGATGATTAATTTTCCGAGGAAGGATTCCATAATCTATGTTGCTAATAAATTCTAATGAAAATTTAAGAACCCTATTTATCTGATTTAAAATGTAACATAACTAGGGTAGGTCAAAGTAAAATTTGGATAGCTATGTTAAATTGAGTCTACATTATATTTGTTTATTGAAGTTATTAATGTATAACTATTTCTTTTTCTAGATCAATGGACAGTGCAGCTGTTTCCAGAACATTGAACTGCTAAAATCCCGCCCAGCTCATCTGGCTGTTTTCTTACACCATGTAGTTTCACAGTTTGACCCTGCAACGTTGGTAATATATTTCACAATTTAGCCAATTCAAAGTTCTTACATTGATTCATATACTATAAAACTTTTCCTATCTGCAAGATAAGTGGCAGACTTCTTTCAGTCATGCAAACATGTACGGATAGTTATGAAAGATTCTTAAAATGTTTTTTTTTTTAATTTAATTTTTTAAAGACTTGATTACATAGCAGTAACTACATTGCTTATGGTGACCTGCCTGTTCCAAACATTTTTACTCAGTGAGGATCTAGCAGATAATTTTTTTTATAATTTCTCACTTTGTCTTTTCTATTTCTTTCTCTACTACAGCTGTGTTATCTCTATTCAGACCTGTATAAGCAGACCAATTCCAAGGAGACTCGTCGCGTCTTTCTTGAATTTCACCAGTTCTTCCTGGATCGATCTGCAGTAAGTTACCAAGCTAATAGTATGATCTTATAGTCTTATCCATATTATAATCTACTTTGGTCTCCTCTTCTGTGTTTTGGACTTTATTGTGTTTTCTGACATCTGTATTACATCTCAATTATTTACTGCTGTTGACTCTTACTTTTCTGAATCAGTTGTAGGCATATGAATTCTCAAGGCAGATGTGTTTTAGAGGGTATTCATGTATATTTATGTTTATACATGTGTATAATTAGAGTGAGGGAATGAAAAAGAATACATAAGATATATGTACAGTCATACCTTGATACTTGACAACTTTGAAACTTGTTGAATTTGGTACTCGATACATTTTGACGCGAAAATTTTGTCCCAGTCCTCGTTTCTTTGGTACTTGACGTGCAAGCTAGAACTTGGTGTCAATTGCATCATAACTCACTACCCTTTCCAGCTGAAACAAAGGATCACACGTCAGTCACATGGTAGCTCTTGCCGTGTGTCTTATCTTACCTTCTGTGGTCATTTTGTATATTTTCGTGTTTTTTTTCTCATCATGGATCCTAAGAAAATGAGCAGTGATAGCGCTGAGCAGAAAAGAAAATTACTTCACACGACCATTGAGCAAAATAAAGAACTAATAGGTAAATATGAGAACAGTGTTCACATTACTGATCTTGCTAGTGAATACGTATGCCTGGAACAAGGGTCTCCACCACCATTAAGAATAAAGATGTGATAAAAGAGGTTGATGTTGCAAAAGAAGTTAAAGAAGTAACAAAAGCAGCATTCTCAAATACTCAGGGAAGTTGAAAAGCTGTTATTAATTTGAGTATACAAGAAGCAGTTAGTGGGCAACAGTGTATCGGAAGCCATGATATGCGAAAAAGTAGGTGTTGTATGCCAGTTTTGTTTTTTTTTTTTTTTTTTTAGGCCAGTAAAAAAGAATTTATTGGGAAATAGGGGAAAAGAACAGAGCTTGCTGAGAAATGGGAGAGAAAGATGGAAATACACACTAAGATTTGGTGCGGGCTCATTCAGGCAGAGAGAGAGAGAGAGAGAGCTCTGCCTTGTGTGGTTACCTTTTAAACTATTAATTATTCCTTCCCCTTGCTAATGCTAAGGGGAGGGGCCCCAGCTGCTATTGGTTACCCCACCAATGGTGGGGGCCAATGGTGAGACCTGTTTGGAATATCTGGGACCAAAGGGAGGTCCCAGGAAGAGAAACTAGGACCTCATGTTTAAACTCAAGGTCTCAGCGAAGGCCTTGCAGCCATGTTGTCTTTCGGCCATGTTGTGGCTGTCTTCTCCTCGTTTCCCTGGCTAATCTGCCTCAATTCCGTCTCAGAGAGTTCATGCCCTTATTCTTAAGGGGGTCTTGAGGGATGATGGTCATTCTTCTTTAGTTACTTCCTGCTGGTTAGGGCAGTAGTCTCTGCCTGACAGGGTGTAAACCTCTGGCTATTCTATTGAGGTCAAGGAAAGATGGGTCCAACACTGTGATTGGAACTGGCTGAAATCCCCATGTGACTAATACCTTGTTCTGGAAGGCATTGATTCTGGAATAAGTAAACTTAATTAGAATTTTGAAGACACATGGTCCCACTAAAAGGATAAAGAGGATAGTGGTGAGCAGGCCCAAAAAGGGGGCCAGCTATGACATAAACTATGAGATTGAGAAAGGCCAGGTGCCTTCAGAGTGCATGCCAATCTTTTGAAAAAGAAACTGGAACCAAGTGATGAGACTGTTGAAGTTTTTAAGGCCAACCACAGCTGGTTTGATAATTTTGAAAAGAGGACTGGCATCCATAGTGTCGTGAGGCATGGTGAGGCAGCAAGTGCTAATAAAAAGGCTGCTGATGAATTCGTCAGTGAATTTCAAGACTGCATGGAGGCTGAGGGTTTTATCCCCTACCAAGCTTTTAGCTGTGATGAGACTGGAGTTTTTTGGAAAAAAATGCCGAGTAGGACCTACATCACAAAAGAGGAGAAGGCATTACCAGGCCACAAACCAATTAAGGACAGGCCCATTCTGTTGTTTTGTGGGAATGCTAGTGGGGACTTAAAACTCAAGCCTCTATTAGTTTATCATAGTGAAAACCCATAAGTTTTCAAGAAGCATAATGTCATGAAAAGCAAACTCCATGTGATATAGAGGGCAAACAGCAAAGCTTGGGTCATGAGGCAGTTTTTCAGAGTGGATAAATGAAGTGTTTGGTTCCTCAGTGCAAAAATATTTGCTGGAGAAAATTTTGATCAATGCACCTGCCCACCCTCCAGGCTTGGAGGATGACTTAGCTGGAGGAGTTCAGCTTCATCACTGTAAGGTTCCTGCTTCCCAACACTACTCCTCTAATCTAGCCCATGGACCAGAAGGTCATTTCAGACTTCAAAAAGGTGCTTTTCCAGAGGTGCTCTGAGTCACCTCTGACACCCAGTTGACCTCACAGAATTCTGGAAGGAGCATTTCAATATCCTGCATTGCCTTAACCTTACTGATAAGGCCTGGAACGAAGTCTCAGGACGATGAATTCGGCATGGAAGAATTTGTGGCCAGAAGCTGTGATTCAGAGAGGCTTAGAAGGGTTTGAAGCTGACTGCAAGCCTGCAGGTACAGAGGGTACAGGTGTGCAGGATATTGTGTCTTTGGGTGAATCCATGGGTCTGGAAGTCGATGCTGCTGATGTTGAAGAGTTAGTGGAGGAACATGTGAAGAGCTCAGCACTGAGGAGCTGCCAGAACTGCAGAAGAAGCAGCAACAAGAGGTGTCTGGAGAGATTTCTTCAGGAGAGGAAGAGATAAGGGAATATGTCCCCAGTTCCTTGATGAAAAAAAATGTGTGCAAAATAGCAGAAGTTCAAAACTTTGTGGAGAGGTACCATCTGGACAAAGCTCTGACAAACAGAAATGTGAATTTATTGACTGACCAAACAATTTAACACTTTCAAAGAATTCTGAAAAGAAGACAGAAGCAGTCCTCATTGGATAAGTTTTTAGTGAACATGACAAAGAGTGTGTCAGAGCCTGTGGTGCAAGTTGAAAAAAGGCAGAAAAGAGAAAGAACACCTGAAGTGCAAGTTCCCGATGTTCTATTGGAGGGGACTCTCTTTCCAAGCAGCACTCAATGTAACCTCTCCTCCTCCCCACTCTCCTCCTCCATCTCATTAGGCCATGGACTCTTCTCAGTACAGGTAAAGTGAAGTTTTTATTTTATTTAATCTAAGTATTTATTAATTTTTAGGTTTATTTCTCATGTAAAGTAATGATATACAACCCTATCATATTTACATATTGCCTTAAAAATGTGCATTGTCTTTGGTTTGGGAACACATTAAATTTATTTACATTATTCCTTATGGGAAAAATTTGTTTGGTACTCATCATTTTTGGTACTAATTGAGCCTCTGAGAACCAATTAACGACGAATACCAAAGTACCACCGTACATGTATTAGGATCAATGGAATAATCCTTGCATAATTGAATTCTGGTTGGCCTCTATGAAGTTTGGAGGCACAAGTTTAATTAAAAAGTGGTGAAAAGATAACACTTACGTTGCACTAAATAATAATAGTGTTTTATTTTACTTATAGAAATCTTAAAAATGTTTTTAAACTCTAAATGTTTTATTATTAGCCTTGCTGTAGGCTAAATACCAGTTAGCCCTTAGTGCTTCCTGGGTAATCATGTTGCATTTTCCTAGTCATTTCACTTTTGTGGTTCTCTTAGATGACTGTTTCATACCTTCGCTTTCCTCAAACCCCCATTACTTCCCTTCCTATCCCTTTCTCAGCTGGTGACTTTGCTATTTCTCTGAGAAATTTAAAGCTTCAAAAGATAACACACACACACTCCATATATATCACCTATCTCCATCATACTATATACTTTGCCCTCTCTCCTGGTGCTATAGATAGGTTGCCCATGCTCTTTATCTACAACCATCTCTTACCCTGGTACATTAGACTTTATTTCCTCATGCCTATTCAAAGACCTCTTTCTAGCAGTTATCTACCCCCTCTCTCCTGCATATAGTTTGTTTTTTTTTTTCCCTGTTGGATCATTCACATTAGCAACAGGCAATCGTTATTTCTCCTTTCTTAAAACAGGCAAACACAACAACATTTTGGCCCCACTTCTTCCTCCAGCACCTGCTCCATTTTCTTTGTATTTCTTTACCAAGTTGCCTACACACCTTCACATTGCTAAATGTCTTCTCAGTGCCTTCCCTGATCAACCTAATTAAAATTTCACCCTGTTCAATTTTTGCCACCCTGCCTGCTTTATTTCTTTCCCTAGAATTTACATTTTTATTTATTTTGTTTGTCTTTATTCCTTCTGTTCTTCAGGAACTCCATTAGGGCAGATGTTTGTGTACAGTGTCCAATACTGTACTGGCTCATTGTGTTCACTCAAATATCTGCTCAATGAATTGGAGTTCTAATTATACTGCCAATGTTTAAAATATTAGACCTTATTTTTATTAAAATAATTTGCTTCCATGAAGAAATGACGGTATATTCAAGTATGTTTGACTTTCATATTTCTTAAGAGGACTCCAAGCTAAATTAAAACTTTATATCTTGCTACTCATGATCTATATATCATTATGAAAGTGTAAGCAAAACTCTGGTTGCTTAATATAATAATTATTCCTTTATACTTTGTCATTTATTTCACATAAATACATGCACCAATGAATTTCCATATGCTTTTTTGCACTTGTGTTGGAAATATGTTTAAAAAGTTGATTTGAGGTACTCATTTCACATTTCTTCGAATGAATATATAAGAGATCTCATGATTTTTATCAGTAGCTTATTTTCAAATTTAGAACCTCAGATTGTACAGGAATTGTTTAATTTCTGAAAGTATATGCTTAGGTGGGTATACTACAAAATAAGCATGAAGAGGTTAATTTACTCTAAATACAAAAGAATACATTTTTTTCTAAGACATTTCCTAAATTGATGGGAGAAAAACACAACAATCTTGTGATGGTGCCAAAATTATTATGGGCAATTAATATGGGCACTATTCTTCCTAAGAAGTACATCATAAGATGTACTGATGTAACCTGAGTTAGTTGAACAGTAAGAACTACGAATGGTTGCTGGGGATTTAACACTTGAAAAACTCAGCATTGACATTAACATCCAGTACCTCCTCATTGGGGTGTGACTACTGTGAGGGTTTTTTAACTTTATGTAGTAAAATGATTGGGAATATTGTGGCCAATACAGAGAATAAAAAATCATTATATTTGAGTAAATTTTTCATATGCTAATATACACATAATTTAGATTTTACCTATATTGATTTAAATGATTATATTAACCAATGATTCTAGAAAGCAAAAGCCTCAGTGTATTCATTAGGAATAAATATGACACAGAAGCATTCAGTAATCTAGTGAATTGACTGTAGATATTTCCTTTATTATAGAATCCCTGGGAAACATGTTTATATTCAAGTAAAACAATAGAACAATTAAGAGCTGTGTAATTTGGATGAGTGAAATCCAATAAATGAGTTTGTAGATGAGTATGCTTATAAGAATAGGTATCCAAGTTGCATCTGTTTAGTTTATACATGTCCTTGTATACATCTTGAAAAGCCCTGACTTTTTGTTTCCATTTTTGTTTTAGCACCTGAAAGTTTCTGTTCCTGATGAAATATCTGTAGATCTAGGTAAGTTTGGGGCACAATATCCTAGAGAATTACATCTCTATAAATTTGTAGGTCATCTCTGTTATGTGTTGACTAGTTGGTCACCTGAATCATAGCAGAAGAGTCTATAATATATTCAAGGGTAAGTGAAATATGAATTCTGAAATCAGATACATGAAATGCATTGAAGATCTTCTCTTTGGCTTACTCCAAATTAAATTTGTACCAATTAGCATTGATATGTTGCCATTTATAATTTAGACAGAAGATACCTTTAGACAAAATACTTCCTTTCTTTTTTCTTTCTGCAGAAAAGAGAAGACCAGAGCTTATTCCTGAGGATTTACATCGCCATTATATCCAAACTATGCAAGAAAGAGTTCACCCAGAAGTACAGAGGCACTTGGAAGATTTTCGGTAAGCTTGGTGGCAGATATAAGCTGCTACGGTCATTCTGAATTACTTTAAAAAATTTTAGATAGAAAAAAGTTACATTAAACCCTTAGCTTAGCCTAGGTAAGCCATATGGTCTTTTATCATTGCATTAAACCATAATGAACATCTGGAATCAGAGGGTTGGAGTGGAACTGAGAGTTCAGAGTCCCTATTCCATATGCTTTCAGAACTTGAGCTTAGCAATGTTCTGTGCTAAGTGTACTCTTTTAGGATGTGTGTTTGTTGATTGGTTGTCTCTAGAACTTTTTTCCTCTGGTATCATAAGGTGACATGGGCTTAAAAGTAGAAAACTGTGACATTTTGCTTATTGCTTAAAGTTCATAGCTGTGGGAAATCTGATAAAACGTATCCAGAGGGTGATGCTTTTTTCTAGGGTACCTCAGGAGATTTCTCCTATTCCTTTAGGCAGAAACGCAGTATGGGGTTGACCCTGGCTGAAAGTGAGCTGACTAAACTTGATGCAGAGAGAGACAAGGACCGGGTAACTTTGGAGAAGGAACGGGCATGTGCAGAACAGATCATTGCCAAAATTGAAGAAGTTTTGTAAGTAATAGAGATGTGGAACTGCCCTCTCTCCTGAGATCCTAATTGTGCTTGAAATACAATTTTTAAATTTTTTTTTTTAAAGAAGGTACCGGGGATTGAACCTGGTACCTTGTACATGGGAAGCGGGTGCTCAAACTACTGAGCTACACCCACTCCCCTTGAAGTACATTTTGAACAAATTTAGAAGGGTTTGTCACATTGTAGAGCTGTTTATTTTGTCATAGTAATTGAGAGACTGAAATTTTTTCCTTTTGCTGATATTTTAAGGTTCTTGTGTTTATTTTCATGGGTACTGGTAAAATGAGTAACTCTAAAATTTCTAATCAGTGGTCACAAATTGGTTAATACTTCATTGGTTTCAACTGATGGGCTTTGGAAATATTCCTTGCTAAAATATGTACTGTTATGACATGAGTATGAGAGCAAGTAGTCTCTTTGTAGATTAGCGACCTTTTGGTATTTTATTCTAGATGACAGATTTAGGGTGAGGCCCAAGGCATTCAACTCTGTTCCCTTGTTTCGAGTATCTGAATTTAATAGCAACTCTTTTATTAAACTTTCAAATTTCATTTTTAAACATTTTTATTTTTAGGATGACTGCTCAGGCTGTAGAAGAAGATAAGAGGTAATATAACTTTCCCCCTCCCCCCGGAATTTTAAGGAGAAAAAAAAAACGCCTTCTTTTCTCCTGTTAGCCCTAAATTATGATGTTTCTTTTAATTGAAAAACACAGCCCATGGTCTCCTTCTGATGGCTTGTATTTTATTTGACTTATATTGTAGAGTATCTTCTTGAGTAGAATCCTTTCTAACTGGAATAAATAGATCCTTATTTTTTGCTTGATGAATTAATTCTAAGAATTCCAACATTGGGTTTTGGACATCATTTGATGTTTTTTTTTTTTTTTTTTTTTTT
>PVKH010038977.1:0-11247 GCA_004027955.1 Chaetophractus vellerosus | reverse complement strand
TTTGTTTTGTTTTTTTTTTTTGCTTGTTGTTTGTTTTTGTTTATTTTAGGAAGCATAGGAATTCAAACCCCAGATTCCCATGTGGGAAGCAGGCCCTCAACCGCTTGAGCCACATCTGCTCCCCTCAAGCTTTCTTTTGATTAGCTTACTCATTTGCTGTATCTTTTCTATGCTTTTATTTTAACATATTTTATGTCTCCACTGCTGGGGAAGCTATGGACAAACCTAGTAGCCATCTTCCAGCACTTGCCCTCCCCTACTTTTTCTCTTGTGTGCAGATATTTCAGTCTGCTCCCATTCTGCAGACAGGAGACATGTTAGATTGAATGGAAGGACCTGACCATACCTTAAATCCAAAACCTGGAACAAGCAGCCCCATCCTTATCAAATCAGTAATTCTAAGTGGCAGGGTCTCACCTACAGACAGTACATAATCATCTCCCCTCTCTGATGTGAAGTGTGGTGTGTGGAGCTGCCATACATCCACCCTGACCTGAGCAGTTTGCTGCCCCTGGAAACTGGCCATGATGGGATCTCTTCCCCTGCTCTTTTGGACTCTTTACACTGTGTAATACAGTGGTCATTTGCTGAAAGTTTCTGTTGTGCCCTGATCCTGTGTTCCCAAAATGCAACATATAGCAACTCACTCCACATCCTGCAAGTATATTATTTTTCATATATATCATATTATTGGTTCTTCTTTTTAATCCAATCTGGTAATCAGTCTTTCAACTAGCATATATATAAGATTCACTCTTAAAGTAATTGTTTATGGGGTTGTGTTAAAATCTACCATCTTGCTAATTGTTTTCCATTTGTTCCTTCAGTTCTTTGTTTTTTTTAGTCATTTATGGCTTGCAATGCATAAATTATTTTTACAATTATATTCTATCTTTATTATTGGCTTAGTATTTGTACATTTTAAAAATATTTATAATGGTTACTATAATGTTTAAAATATGCATCTTTAATTAATCATGTCTACTTTCATATACATACCACATTTTGTCTATAGTAAGAGTATAATTCCAATTCTTTTCTCTCATTTTTTATATTGTTGATATCTATTCTAATTTTTTAATGAAATTATATTTGCTTTAGATGATCAATTAGCTTTTTGAACAAGGATTGGAGAACTGTGGCCCATGGGCTAAATCCTGTGCTTGTAAATAAAGTTTTACTAGAACACAGACATCCCCATTCATTTACATATTTTCTATGTCTGCTTTCCTACTACAACACCATAGTTGATTATTTGCAACAGAGACCATATTTACTATCATATTTACTACCTGGTCCTTTACAGAAAAACTGCCAAACTCTGTTTAGAGTGATAAAAAGAAAATAAAAAAAGAATTATATATTTATCTCCATTTTATCCATACCCAATATCTTCATTTTCTTTTGCAAATTCAGGTTTTTGTTTGATATCATAGTCCCTCTGCCTTATAAACTTTCTTTAATATTTCTTGTAGCACAAGTGTCCTAATAATTAGTTATTTAAGCTCTATTTTTAAAAGATATTTTATCTTGGATTAAAAGTCTCTTGAATTCCTTTCATCATCTTAATGGGGTTAGTATATTGTCTAGTAGCTTACATCTAGTTTGACAAGAAATGTGTTGTAATTCTCATCTACTTTTCTAGTGTGTGCAAAATGTCATTTTTTTCTGGGTTTCTTCAAGATTTTTCTTTTGTCTTTAGTTTTTAACAGTTTGAATATATCATATTGACTTTGTTTTGGGTTGGAGACATTCATACTGCTTGTGATTCTGTGAGTTTCTGGATCAAGTGATTTTATATCTTGCAGTGGCTATGGAAATTCCTCAGCCATTTCTTCAAATATTTCTTCTAACTTGCTGTTTATTCTCCTTCTGGATTTCCAATTACATGTACTTGAATCATCTGATACCAGCTCTAGCTTTGTTAGGTTCTATTTCGTTGTTGTTTTGTTTTGTTTCACTTTGTGTTTCAGTTTGGGTAGATTTAATGGCCTGCGTTCAGTTTCTCTGATCCTCTCCTTATCTGTGTTGATTCTACTCATTCACCTATCAAAGGCATTGTTCATTTTTTCACCCTTTTTCAAATGATCATATTCCCATTGAATTCTTTGTAAACATTTGTAAAGTATTCTGCTCATTCTCCATGAGCTCATATATGTTGTCCAATTTTTTTTCTACTATAGCTTTATTATTTTAATCATAATTATTTTAAAACCCTTACCTCATATTTACATCATCTGTGTCATATCTGACTTTGGCCTTGTTAATCAATATGTCTCTTAAGAGTGGGTTGTTTTTCTTGATTTTTTAATGTATTTCATATTTTTTATTTAATGCTGATTAGTAGGACTATAAAGACTGAAATAAATAGTGTTTATGTTTGGAAATTTGCATGGCCTTTCTTATGCTAAGCTGTTGGTAGGGGTTGAGTTAATCTAGGCAGAAGTTGAGTTGAGTTTGGGTTTTGCTGCTGCTGTAGTCACTTTCAGTGTGCTAATGGCTTTACATTCCTCTAAAATGCCCCTGGTTTTAAGGATAAGCATTCTCAGTGGTCCTAACTTTTACCTAGCAGTAGGAAACTTAAATGATCTGAGCACAGGGAAATTTCCTGTTCCACACTGAGGAGTAAGCCATGGCTGCAGCCTTTCTCTAGGCTTGCACCTCCAGGGGGATGTTCCTTCAGTTCCCTACCCAGCCTCTAATCTTCCTTGTAACTACTCAGTGGAGATCTATGAAGAACCTGTGAGTAGGCTTGAACTTTCCTTGAATCTGCAGCTTCCAGATGACGGCAGCTTATATCTGTCCCTGTTGCCACTAGCCATTTGTTAAAAATTTTGGCTGAATTATTCTTACCCATTTTATTGGGATGCTGTTTTCCTTCTTTGCTCTGCCACAGGTAAACTGGAGCACATATCCTTTCTCTATTGGAACTTCCAGTATTAGATTTCAGGATAGTTGATTGCCTTATGTACTCAACTTACGACAGCTTAAAAACAGCTAACATTTTATAAATTATCTGGCTTTTTTATTGCTTTTAATAGGGTAAGAGCAATGTTCTTTTCAGATCTCTACATACTAGGCTGAAGCTGGGAGTCTGATTCATTTAATTTAAGAGTTCTTAAGAAGGAGTTCATGAGCTTGAATTGAAATTCAAAAACATTATTCTTGTGGGGACATGTTGGTACAGGTATAATATGTTTATTAAATAATACACAGTATAGTGTAGACTCAGTAAGGGACCTGTGGTTTTCACCTGACTAGCAAAGGGAACAAAAAAGATTAAGAACCCCTGATTTAATTTGACTTCTATTCAAATTGTAATTTTCAAAAACAACAAACTAGAAAGATGGAAGTGAAGGCCATTTCTGTATTTTCAATTTAAAAGTTCTAATATCCACAGGAAACTTCTTTAGATATTTATGAGACACGACAATCAGTAAAAGCCCTAAAGGAAAACAAAACAAAACAAAACAAAACAAAACAAAACAAAACAAAAAAAGCTGTAGTTTTTCCAAATACTTTTTATTTTTCTCAAAGCTTCAGAGGATCTCTCAAAGAGGCAGATGACCTTACCATGGTAAATAATAAATAAATAAAATAATATCATGAGAGTTGGAAAGGAAGCTGTGATTTCGAATTTGGCTTTTTGGTCAGTGTACTACAAAGAATTGTTTGAAGACCAACTCTGTGAAGACACTCTACATGTCTCATGGCTTCATACATCATGAGACATGCAGATTCTTGAGCCCACAGACCAAATAAAACATCTCCAAAGGATAGGACATCACAAAGCTTACATTTGGCAGTTTAGCAAGTTCTTCAGGTGATACTAATACTTATGAATATTAGCAATTATTGCTCTAGGTATACTCGTGAAGAAAAAATTTTTTTAAAATTTTTATAAAGGCTGCAAATCTACAGTCTTTATTAAATTCTTTTTATTAAGCTTTAGAGAGAAGAAAAAATTAAAAATCACTTGCCAGGCAACAAATTCTATATAATAGAATCAATGAATATCATATTTAAAAATCAGAAGAAAAATGAACTATTTTCTGTTATATGGCATCCTCAAGAGAATACAAAAGTTTGTGGATGCCATTAAAAAAGAGCAAAAAACTATGAAAATATAATAGACTTAAATGCAAGCCAGTAAGAGGGCTTGAAACTTAAGCAATACATGTAGAAAGGCTGAAAAATAAAAGCACTTGTATTAGTCAGTCAAAGGGGTGCCTTTGCAATATATACCAAGAATTGGTGGGTCTTTATAAAGGGTATTTATTTGGGGTACAAGCTTAGAGTTACCAGGCCACAAAGAATAAGTTTCTTCCCTCACCAAAGTCCACGTGTTGGAGCAAGACAGCTGCCTACGTCTCCAGGGCTCAGGCTTCTGGGTTCCTCTGTTCCTGGGGCTGTGTTTCTCTCCAGGCTTAGCTTCTGTTTCCTCCACAAGTTCAGCTGTAGACCATGAGGCTCTCTAGGCTTTGCGTCTCTCCACAAGGCCAGCTGTAGACTACCAGGCGAACGGCTCACTTGTCTTCTCCTGGAGCGCTCCTCTCCAACATCAGAACTGCTTCTCAAAAATCTGCTTCTCAAATCTCTGTCTTTTGTCTTGCCTTTTATACTTGAGACCACACCCACCAAGGGGTGGGGCTCAATGTCCCAGGGATCTGGCAGTTAATGCCCCAATCACAAACCAATCATGCCCAGATTAAGAGATCAGTCTACAAGCATGATTCAATTTATATTTTTGGAATTCATAATTACATAAAACTGTCAAACCATTACAGCACTACAACAAACTAAAATGGAATGAAAATTTAATTAATAAATTAAACTAACCCAAACTAATTTTGCAACTTATTTCACATTCTAGAAAATATTTACCATTAATTTTCTTTACTCCACATATAATATTTTCCTATCAAAATAATTATGTAACTTAATAAAAGGGTCATGTAAAAATATTAAAATATTTCTTTGTGAGAAAATCATAATATAATTGGACTCATTCTACATTTCAAATATTGTTATGTTTCACTTTATGGACATTCATGTGGCGCTAACATTTGGATTCTGAAGGACTTGAGTAATATTTCAACACATTTTCTTAAGTAATTGATAAGAAATGAAATATTTTATTGACACTTAACATTTAAATATCTTACAACATTAAACTTAAACTTACATTTGAGTATCCTATCAAATATTTTATAATTTGCAACAAAGTGCTGATACTGTTCAATATCAGTCTTCATATCCTCTGAATTTTAAACATGGTTATTTTCTTCTAAAATTATTGCTTTTACCCCCTAAATATTATGACAACCCATACACAAAATAATATTTCCATTGTGCTGTGTTTTCCTCAGTTTCTGCATACTCAAAAGTTTTGCCACTATCAATGTGTTCTCTCAAGAAATTTTTCAGCTCATGATTGGCATAAATATTCCTATATATTGACTTGTATTTAAAAGATCTCCTAATAAAAAAAGGATAGCTATATGACCCATAATCTTCAGATTATTTTAACACAAACTCCTTAAATTATAACAGATTCATTGTATGTTTCTGGAATACTCATTTCAGTATTTAGACATCTTACACTCATTATAATTTTGGGAATGGTATCATCCCAATTAGCATTAATTTCCATTGATATATGATGTGTTTTTGGCAGTCAGGAATCCAAAAGAAATAATATGCATTTTAATTCAAAAAATAATAGTGAGACTGACTTCTGGTTCCAGAAAGAGTGGAAATACTTTTTCCCATTCATTCTGTTACATGGAATTAAAAGCCCTGGAAATTATATATAAAATAAATGTAAGAAAACTCTAAAATATATAGAAAAGAAGACAGACCAGTGACCTCAACATGAGGAAGGACATTGTGGTGATTAGGTGCTACTGAAGTCAGCAATCCAGAAATACCAACAGGCACAGTTTAAAAAAACTCCCCCAAAACTGTTCTCTCTAGCCAAAGGACCAGGAAAAGGGCAAGCTAGCAACACAGAAAGATTTTTGACAATAACTGCTGTATTCTAGCCAAACATCAGAGAAAAGAAAGACTGTGGCCCTAGCCTAATCAACAAAGACCAAGTGGGAAACCTAGATTTCGGTTCTAGCTTAACCAGGCTTTCATGAGGCACATCAATACACGCTCCAGAGAGATGTCAGAGAATCCTGAGTGGGTAACCAGGCTTTCATCTACTCTCTCACTTTTTAAAAAATTTTTTATTAATTTATTTATTTAACTCATTCCATAAACTTATATTGTAGCTACTAGATACAAGGCACAGTGTTAAACCATGTGGGGAATAACAATACAAACCATATTTCTTGCTCATTTGCCATTATTCACAGCTCTTTGCTCTAACCTGGACAGCAAGTACACTGCCTTCTCACTGTGACAGTGTAAATTATGTCAGGAGACTGCACTTCCACCCCCCACACCCCTCCGCAATAACGGGACACTTGCCCCCATCCCTGCTGGGCAGTGCCACACTCTCCTAAAGGAGAGTCAGAACTTTCACCATCATCCAGGGGCAATGAAGCCACTAGCTCACCCACAGTGCCAGTGGAGGCTACATGGTGAGCCGTCCCAGGCATCTTTGCCTTCTGAGCTCAGGCGAGATCAGTAAAGAACTATTGAGAAGTCTGAACCCCACCCCTGTTCAGCTGTAACAAGGAGATTTTCCTGCCACCAGGTGGCAACATGGGCTAAGCAAGAAACCTGGACTCACATCCCTACATGGCAGTAGTGAAGTAGCACCTCACTTACCCCTGCGGAGTATTGTCAGAGGACACCTACTACAAAAGATTTAAATAAGATCCAAAGCCTCATAAAATAATACTAAATGCCATGGTATCAATCAAAAATCATTTCTTTTTACCAAGAACCAGGAAAACTTCAACTTGAATTAAAAAAGACAATCAACAGATGCCAACACCAAGATGACACAGATGATAGAATTATATGACATTGTTTTTAAAGCAGCCATCACAAGATGACTTAATGAACAGTTATAGATTAATTAAAACAAGAGGAACATTAGAAAGTATCAGCAAAAAAAAAAGGAGTATATAATGAAACAAATAGAGATTATAGAACTGAAAAATACAATATCTGAAATGAAATAAAATCACCAATGGATGGTTTCAACAGCAGAATGGAGAGGAAAGAGGAAGGAATCTTGATGTTAGAAAGGGTGTCTATATGGGCTGGTGTCAAGTATAAACATTTTATTGAGGTGAGGAACCAGACTTTATAAAAGGAAACTCAATGGTTAGCCAAAACCAAGATGTTAGTAACAGATACTATAAGCCAGATCGAAGAGCCTGGTATCTTTATGCCTACTGGGGCATGGTCTGTGACAAGGCTCACCTCCTATAAAAAGGAATAAGATCAGGGCAGACATTTAGGGTAAAAATATACATGAAAACAAATATTCCTAGACCCAAGGATCTATATGTGATAACAGTGATAAGTAATAAAAGAACTATTATGCCTTATTTAGACATAGCTTATGTCAGTCAAACTGATATTACATTAGATTTTTTTAAACAGCTTCATAAAACAGTAGAATTTCAAAAATCAGTCTATCTCTGTCTTCCTCAAACCCTGTCAAGAGTTTTTCAATGCAGTATTTTCAACCTAGGATTACAATCTTCTGTTTGTAAATTGTTTGTTTTCATTACCATAACAGATTTGTACGTTTAAATGGAAGAATGGCATCAGCTCCATTTTTTCTAGTTATTTCATCTCAGTTTCTGGTCACTTTCTATAATAAGACATTTCTTTGACTTGATCCAGTAGTTCCAGATATGATATCAGAGTTTTAAATCTGGTACCATTTCAGCTCCCCTTTGATCAAATAATATATTTTGGAGGGTTTTTCAGATAGCTGGGAGTTTACCTCCAGGATTTTCCCCGTCTTGAAATTCTCCTCTTGGAGAGGTAATGGCGCTATTTTTTGATGCTGGAGGCTATTTCAGTATTTTGACAGACAAAGAGAGGTTTTATGTTTTTTAGCCAAAATGCTCTACTGCTATCACAGCCAGGGCTTAACTGAGATAATTCTATTAGTTCAGCAGCAGCCACAATTCTCTCCTCGTGCTGTGCAAATGGCTCCAACTACCCACATCAATGATGTGCTTGGTAATGCACCCTTCTGACCACAGCTCCTTTCTTGTCCCACTCTCCCACTCCCTGCTGGCATTTCCTGAATCTCTTCCTGAATATGCTTCATACGTGCATATCCGAATTCATATCCTTGCACCTGGGGAACCAATGACTGAAACTGTTGCCATTTTCAGATTGTAGTTTATTTGGTACTCATCCTATATCACTATGACCCTCATTCTCATGGGCCTCACCATGGGAAATTGCCCCCAATTAAATCATGGTGAAGTTATTAGAATCCTAAAGCTGAAGGACATGGTCAGTGTAGAGAGTAAACAAATGCTTAAAGGCAGAAGTGATTACAGAAACATCTGGAAAATCCTGAGAGGAAGAATATACATCTCAGTCTGATGCACAAATCATGCATGCAGATATTATACCCACCCCATGAAGTTAACTCTGACTCACCACTATGGTTCATTAAAGATAGTCAGTACAGTAGCAGAGAAAATTGATAGCCTCATGTTGGGAGAGACACTAACCTCTCAAAAGTAGTCTGGCTGTTACTCAAGAGAAAGAGATTTAGAATACACCTCTCACCTTTGAAAGCTTCGGGTGTAAATTAATTTATCATTAAATGAATCTGGTGCAACTCCAGCCCTATATTCCACCTGCTAGAGAAGGACCTGCATATGGAGTATGTCAGCATTGATATCGTATCTGACTCTGCATTATTTCCAAATATCATACATTGATCAGACTCATTCCTTGCTAGAACGGAGGCAGTGAATGTTGCAAGCAGGACAACAGACACTCAAATTAGTATCTTTATAAGACCAAACCTCAATACCTTTCATTACAGCCTGACTTCAGTAAGTTTCTATGAGTCAAAACTAATTCTGAGCACTTTTTAAAGCAGGCTCCTTAGCCAATGCTAACTTTAAAATAAATGTTTTTTGGTAAATTCTTTGTAGATGTTGTACAGTAGTTATCAGCAACCACATCACAATGTCACAGGAAAATAAATCAAGGCTGAAGGAAATGAAATTATTGTCTACAGTCTAACCATACTTCCTCATGCATTATATATCCTCTCAGGAGGAGTTTTGTCTGTCTTTTCAAATCTCATTACTCAGATGAACTTCCGAAAATTGATCCAGCTAACAGGGTGGTTCAAAGATTTTGCACTTACCGCTTAAAGCAAAACAAATTTCTACAGTAGTTTAAAATGGTAATAATAAGTCCTTTAAAGGTCTACTAATTAAGGTGCATATACTCAAAGAACCATGTTAATTGTTCTATGTGATGCATGGCATTCTACAAAAGAGAAACAAGGGCATCTTGGAAGGTTAGCAACCAGGTAGACAAAACAATTAAAGAAATGATGACTTTTTATTTTTCACTTTTATTTAGATTTTTGTAGAACAGCCATCTGTTTACTAGGTCTTTTCTTATTTCGAATAAAATAAATCCTTTTTTAGTCCAATCCCACATAATTTCCATTCTGAGTTTCATAGACAGTTTAATCTGAAAATGGCCTTTGAAGAATCCACATATCTAGTGAAATGCTCCAGCCCTTTTCAAAAATAGTCTTAGAATCTTTGTAAATGTCAAAGGAGAGCCACAAATCTCAAACAGTTGCCAAAATCAGAATATCTCTGAATGTCACAGTGATGCTTGCTACAAACCTACCACGTAGGGCTTTTGTGTGAGTGTCAAATTCTGGCAGGTTCATCTTAAAGAAGCATTAGCATTTTAGTACAGGATTCAAGAGGTTTAGAGTGAAATATTCATGTTTTGCATGGGTCAACAGTTATTGCAGTTGGATATTACCAGGTTGAATAGAGACATGTTGCTCCATTTCAATTACATGGAAATTTTCAAAGGATTTCTATTTTTTTCCAAACTAAGCTTAGCAGCATTTTAAAGCTCTATACTTAAGTAACCAGCTATTTCCATTTTATTTCAAGTCACTGGTGATTTTTTGACATTTTATTTAGTGACATGGGTTAATTTCATACTCATCAAGAGGTTTTCACAACCGAGACACATTAAGTTACTGTAGCAGCAAGTTAGTATTTCTAATTAAAAAAAATAGGGACCCTGCTGTTACTTCCTCACATGAGTGTGACAAATTTAACCCATGACACTATTGTATCACTTACATTTATAAAATTTCACAGGGAAACACAGATATCTGCTTTAATACCTTGATTTTTTAAATTGTATACCAGAAAATATGAATTATTGGGAAATAAGTTATTCCTTAATTAAGGTATTAATTTGACTCTAAACATTTTTCTTTCTTGCAGGTTTTACTTAATTTTTTTGCTTTAAGTATTTGGAAAGACCATATTTTATATGGGTGGTAATTAATTGTTTTGTTTCTGTATTAAGGCTATTTCTTATAGAATATCCCAAATTTATATTCTGGACTTCAATACTTCCCAACTGTCTATTTCTTTTACACATATCCACTTTCTACATTTTCAACTGAACCCCTTCTAAAGTAAAACTTCACTATTTATGATTTTAAAATTAACACTTGTATCTTCCAAACCTAAGTTATTGCTTATGTTGTTTCCACTTACAAGAATATTTTCCCACTTCTCAAATTCCTACTATTGAACTATAGAAGTCCTCACTTTCCTTAAAGGCTCCTCTGCAAAGGTTTAATTGATCCACATAATCTTTCTCTTGCCATCTCTTTCTATTTTCCTTAAATGTCTGTTTCTTTTCAGAGTAGCCTAGACTTAATCTAATTTATTGATTAAACTAAATGAATCAAATTTGAAGTGTTTAAGAAAAGTAGCTGTATATATTTATTTAACATCTATATGTACTGACATCATTTATCCTAGTTGACTATCAGACACCCAGAGAATCTTCAAAGAATCTTATGGAGTTGCATGACATATATGTTATATAGGCAGGTTCTTTAGAACATCTGCAAAGAAGCACCAACCTATATAATAGTAAGAAACTCTAAATACAGACTATTTATTTTGTACCACCTAGGTTGGAAATATGCTAATTTTCATTAAAAGTATGTTAATAAAATCTGTGTAAAACCTGAAAATTATAATTATCCTTAAGCTTATATTACAAGCACAAATGACCTGAAAA
>PVKH010038976.1:0-11249 GCA_004027955.1 Chaetophractus vellerosus | reverse complement strand
TATGGTTCTTCTTAATATAGCTGTGATATACAATATTAGAGTAAGTAAATATGGTAGATATGATCATTGGCCTTCTTATGCACTCTTCCTCCCTGTTAGGGGATTAGAAATCCCTTCCCATTGCCATAGACTTACCATACTACTAAAGAAGAAATATAATGGAACACTATTGGTATTGGGCTTGGCCACGTGACCTGTTTTGGCCAATGGCATCTGAATAGACACTCCCAGCAGGGTGTCTAGACTAGGTATTGCCTGTTTCTCCTAGTTCTCTTGTTCTTTCTGCCATGAGAATAGCATATTCTAGACGGGGACTAATTTTTTTTTTAATCTCTGTCTCATCCTGAGGAGACAAAGGAGAAAGGAAGAGGAGATATAATGTCTCACAGAAAATATGTTCTGTGAGTAAAACTTAAACCTAGATAGTGAAGGCTACCAAAATATTTTGGGGTCATTTTTTATAAGTGCAATAATTCAGTGGAATTGGTAAACAAAATTATTTTTTCCAACCAGAGATAAGATGCGTTACAGCACTATCATCTTTTTCTCTTTTCTGAAAAAGCTATTTTCAACATTTGTTTGGTTCTCAGGTTGAGATATGTCAGAAAATTACTAATAACAATCTGTTAATGTGAAACCAGGTGAATATAAAGAAAATAGTGTTTTCTTTGATATTATCATCTCCACTCCCCAAGGATGTAGGTATCAAGGAAAATGAAATTATGTAAGAGGGAAGCCCTAACTAAATTTCCAAAGAAAAATTTCTCAATTAACAAAACATATCTAAATTAGTATATATTTACAAAATAGTTTCTACTGTAATTTGAATGAGGGTTGAAACTATCCTGGTTGGTTAAATTTCTTAATGAATCTGAAATAAATGTAAGACACTAAGGATCTAGATGATGGTTGATGTCAAATAATTGGGATTAAAAAATGTATTTCCTTTCCTAATAAATGTAGAAAAATTGGCCTCTCCTAGGCAATCCAGGTGGGAGGAGGTAATGATTATGGAATATAGAGAAAAAGGAAGGGAAAGCAACACTTACTGTTTATAAGACTAAACTAATATTTTGGTTTTATTACAGGAATGTATTCAATGTCAGGGCTGATGTTCCTTACTAAGATACCTGGCATATAAGAATTCTCACAGGAAGTATGGAAGTAATTTTGTTTCCTTGAAAAATATTGTGGGCTCCTACATGTGCATGTCCTTGTTCCTTTGATATTCACAGCCAATTTAATGAGGATGGCCCTGAGGAAATAAGGGTATTTTTGCTCTCTCCTTACCCAACTCTCTTCTATATAAGTCAAGAACCAACATTACAACTAAAGAAAACTAGTGAGTTTATTTTCAGAAGTTCTATTAATAAATAGCTCTGTAGTTTTCTGAACCCACTATCAACCAGATATATTTTAAACTTTCTCACAAAACTTTGTATTGTGCTGAAACATTCACATTTCTTGCCTTGATTTATAGATGATATTTAGATGAGAATTTTTTAAAATGTGCTTTAAGATCAAAGGGAAATGTGTATGTTTGAGATGCTCTCTGACAGTTTTAAAAATTAACTTGTCATCCTGTAGCTTTCCATGGAAGTTATAGACAGAGGCCAAATAAATCACCAAATAATGCCTTCTGACAGATAAGAAACTAGTGAACAATACAGACTCTACTCATATAGATTCAAACTAACATCCAAAAGAAAAAAAAAAACAAAAAACAAAACCAAAAATAGTTCAAAGAGAAAACAAATACTACATTTTAATTATACCTTGGCATGCATAACACAATTGTGGCTTCATCTGCACTGCATAATACTGAGATAACCACCCAAAATCAAGGTAATAAGAACTTGAAGATAGCAATTTTGTTTTACAGTCTTTGAAGGAAATTTAAAATAAATGTAATTGCTTACTTTTAATGAATCATTCATTTTCATGACTCAGAAATATATTTATTAAATTACATCTTCTAATAAATAAATGTGGTGTGACACAGGCTACTACCAGATCTCTAATTAAAATAATCCTTAATTTACCTTTAAAACATAGACTCCTAATTGAAATAATATACTTTCAAAACAAATATTTGGATATTTCCTAATCATAGAGTTTAATTTGTATAATGGCATGTGAGAAAAGCAGAGCAGAGAAATATGTATATGTATGTGTATGTAGCTATGTCAACCACATAATGAAATATACAAACGTTTTAAGAATATTCATTTTGTTTTAATTCCTTTGCATTCTGTCAATGATAATATTTAACTATAATTAAATAAACAAGAAAGCAAAATGTATATTTAGAATCATTTCCTAAGAGCCCAGCTCCACTGTAAATTCCTGAATCACTGAAAATCAGTTAGACTTGAAACTTAATTTTGACTTATTTTCTTCATGATAATGTACAACTATTTTGATTTATTTTATGACTCATTATCACATGAAAAATTAGCAAATGAAAAAAAAGAAGTGCCCATTATAATTCTTGGGATTTAAAAAAATTCTGCCATAATTTGTTGTTTACAAATAATGCTTCAAAATATTTTCATGGGCCTATTTTTTAAGTAGGCTTTTCTTATGTTACACAAAGAAAGAAAAGGGAAAACAGTAATATATTTGCCATAATGAAATATAATTTTCACCTGTTTTATATATTTAAGGAACTAGTGAAGAAATGGTATTATTTTGGAAAAGTTTTGATAATGACCATGATTTAGTAATAAACAAAAACGGATCATTTTAATGTTTAATACAAATTAAAATAACAGAATCCTAGTCAATTTTTTTCTCAACCCAAAATTGTGTTAAGCTACCGGGAATGAACAATAGATTAAATGTGTCCAGGTAAATGACTACTCTGGTATTTAGAAGCTGTGTGCTTCTATCAAGTTGCTTCATCCTTTCTGATCTCATTGTCCTAAATTACATGTATAATTGGAGGATTACTTATTTTTTTAACAAATCTATTTTATTAATAGAGCATAAATACATCCAAAGTGTATAAATGACGGTATGTGGTATAATAACATATTTGTGCATTTATCATTTCTGTCATTCTTAGAGTACATACATTATTCCAATAATGATAATAAACAAAAAACAAACAAAACTCATCACCTCAATGTCTCTATGCTTCCATGGTTATACATAGCTGCTATTCTTTTTCCTTCTCTCAAGTATATTTGTATTTATATATTTTTGAAAACAGTCATATATTCAATATCCCTCATATTCATGGTTTACATGAGGTTTTACTGTCATATACAGCTCCATGTTACAGTTTTTAGCTTTCTTTCCAGTAATACACATGACCTTAGACTTTCCCTTTCAATCACTGTCATACACATACAATAGCACTTCTAGTTCCAAACACCACAATATGCTTTCACCATTTCTATTCATTTCCAAAGATTTACAAACAACTTTTTTTTACCAATTCTGACAGATTAACCCTCAGCTTTCCATTCTCTAACCTCATTCTATTTTCTGGTGACCTATATTCTAATTATTAACTCCATGAGTTTATACGATATATTTAGTTCATAATAGTACAATCATACAGTATTTGTCCTTTTGTGTCTGGCTTGCTTCACTCAGCATAATGTCCTCTAGCTTCATCCGTGCTGTCATATGCTTCACGACTTCATTTTTTCTTAGTGCTGCATAATATTGCATTGTACGTATACACCACAATTTGTTTATCCATTCTTCAGTTAATAGACACCTGGGTTGATTCAAACTTTTGGCAATCATGAATAATGCTGCTCTGAACATCAGTGTGAAGATGTCTGTTTGTATCTCTGCTCTCAGTTCTTCTGGATATATAATTAGTAATTGTATTTCTGGGTCACATGACAAGTCTATACTTAACTTCGTTAAGAACTGCCAAACAGTCCTCAGTAGTGGCTGTATCATTCTACATTCCCACCAACAGTGAATAAGCATTCATATCTCTCCAAATCCTCTCCAATATTTACAGTATTCTGGATTTTAATAGTGGCCCGTCTAATAGGTATGAAAGTACAGCACAACATAGTTTTGAATTTCCCAAATCACTAGTGATATTGAACATTTTTTCATGTGTTTCTTCACCATTTGTACTTCTGCTTTGGACAATTGTCTTTTCAAGTCTTTTGTCCATTTTTAATTGGGTTGTTTGTCTTTTATTGCTGAGTTGCATGACCTCTTTATATATCATATATATTAAACCCTTATCAGATATGTTATTGCAAAATATTTTTTCCATTAAGTCAGCTGCCTTTTCACCCTTTTGACAAAATCTTTTGATGTGCAAAGGTGTTGAATTTTGACGAAGTCCCACTGTCTACTTTTTCATTTGTTGGTGGTGCTTAGGGTGTATGGTTTAAAAATCTACTGCCTACCACAAGATCTTGAAGATGTTTTCCTACATTTTATTCTATGAGTTTTATGGTTATTGCTTTTATATTTAGGTCCTTGGTCCATTTTGAGTTAATTTTTGTATATTGTATGAGATAGGGGTCTTCTTCCTTTATTCTGAATATGGATATCCAGTTCTCCCAGCACCAGTTGTTGAATAGACTGTTCTAGCCCAGCTAGGAGGGCTTGACTGCCTTGTAATTTTCTGTTTTTTTTTTTTTTTTTTTTTTTTTTTTTTTTTTTTTTTTTTTTTTTTTTTTTTTTTTTTTTTTTTTTTTTTTTTTTTTTTTTTTAGTTTCTTTATCTGGTTTTTGTATTAGGGTGATGTTGGCTTTATAGTGGTAGTGTTCTTTCCCGTAAGTTTTTGGGAAGAGCTTGAGCAAGATTGGTATCAAATCGTCTTTAAGTGATTGGTAAAATTCACCATTTGATCCTGGGCTTTTCATTTTTATGGGTTTTTGCTGATTGTTTCAATAGCTTCACTTGTGAGTGGTTTGTTGAGGACTTCTGTTTCTTGTAGGGTCAGTGTGGGTGGTTTGACTGTTTCTAGGAATTGGTCCATCTCCTCTACATTGTGTAGTTTTTTTGGCATAGAGTTGTTCATAAATCTTCTTATGATCTTTCTTATTTCTGCAGGGTCAGTGGTAATACCCCCTCCCCCATTTCTGATTTTATTTATTTGTGTCTTCTCTCTTTTTTTCTTTGTCAGTCTAGCTAAGGGTTTATCAATTTTTTTGATCTTCTGACAGAATCAAATTTGGTTTTGTTATTTCTCTATTGTTTTTTTTTTTTGTTGTTGTTCTCTATTTCACTTATGTCTGCTCTGATCTTTACTATTTCCTTCAGCTTGGTTTGGGATAAGTTTGCTGTCCTTTTTTCTAGATCCTCCAGTTGTTCTGTTAAATCTTCAATTTTAGCTCTTATTTTTTTTAATGTAAGTATTGAGGGCTATAAATTTCCCTCTCAGCACTGCCTTTGCAGTGTTCCATAGGTTTTGATATGTTGTCCTCTCATTTTCATTCATCTCAAGATATTTGCTGAATTCTTTTGCAATTTATTCTTTGACCCACTGATTTTTAAAAAGAGTGTTGTTTAATTTCCATATATTTATGAATTTTCCCTTTTTCCATCCATTATTGATTTCCAGCTTCATTCTATTATGTCATAGAAAGTGTTTTGTATAATTTCAAACTTTTGAAATTTATTGAGACTTGTCATGTGACCCAACTTAAGATTTATCTTGGTGAAGGATCCATGAGCAATTGAAAAGAAAGTATATCCAGTTGTTTTAGTATGCAATGCTCCATAGAAGTCTGTTAGGCCTAGTTCATTTATCATATTATTCAAGTTCTCTGTTTATTTATTTATCTACTGTTCAGATGTTGTATCCAATACTGAGAGTGGTGTATTGAAGTCTCCAACTATTATTTTAGAGACATGTATTTCTCTTTTCAGTTTTGCCATTGTGGGTATCGTGTATCTTGGGGCACTCTGGTTAGGTGCATAATATTTGGTATAGTTATTTCTTCTTGGTGAATAGCCCCTTTTGTTAATATATACTGACCTTGTTCATTACTTATAACAGTTTGCATTTCAAATCTATTTTGTCTGATATTAGTATCACTACTCCAGCTCTTTTTTGGTTACTATTTGTGTACAATAATTGTTTCCAACTTTCACTTTAACTGTGTTGTGTCCTTACATACGAGGTGGTTCTCTTGTAGACTACATATAGATGGCTCATATTTTTATCCATTCTTTCAGTCTAAGCCTTTTGATTGCAGACTTCAAGCCATTAACATTCAATTTTAGTAGTGTAAATCCATTACACACTTCATCCATCTTTTCCTTCACCTCTCTGTTGTCACATTGTTCAATTGTCTGTCTTCCAAACCCTTTAGTTTAACCTTCCTAGTAATCTTCATTTCTAAACTCTTCCCAAATCTCTCACCCTTGTTTATTCCTTTCAGGCTCCAGCATTCGATTAAGTATCTCTTGTAATTCTGGTGTTTTGTTAACATATTCTATCAGTTTTTGTTTGTCTGTGAAGACTTTGAACTCACCCTGATTTTTTTTTTTTTATTATACATCCCCCATTCTGCTTGTTCTTGCTGTGTTCATTTTTCTCTGTGTTCCTCTGTGTCTGCTAGTCTCCTGCTGCTGGGGTGACCTGCCAAGTCAGCTCACTGGCGTGGCGGCCCATCTGCTAGTGGGGGCTCACCTTTGCCCGTGGCGGCATGCCCTCCCTGGGTTGGCTTGCCTTCTCGAGGTGGTCTGCCCATTTGAGGAGGCCCAGGGACTGAATCCGGGGCCTCCCATGTGGTAAACCAGTGCCCTACCAACTGGGCTACAGCCAGCCCTCACCCTGATTTTTGAAGGACAGTTTTGCTGGATATAGAATTCTTGGCTGTCAGTTTTTCTCTTTTGGTACTTTAAATACATCATACCACTTTCTTCTTGCCTCCATGGTTTCTGATGTGTGGTTGGCACTTAATCTTATTGAGTTTCCCTTGTATGTGATACTTTTTCTCTTGTTCCCTTTTGGAATCCTCTCTTTAATTCAGGTATCTGTGCTTCTGAATAGTGGGTTTCTCAGTGTAGTATATTTGGATTAATCCTTTTTGGGGTGTGTTGTCTTTCCTGGATATTGATATGTATGTCTTAAATAAAGGTTGGGAAGTTTTAGGACATTATTTCCTCAACTATTCTTTCTGCTCTTTTTCCATTCTCTTCTCCTTCTGGGACACCAATAATGTGAATGTTTGTGCATTTCCCACTGTCATTCAATTCCCTGAGACTCTCTTCCAGTTTTCCCATTCTCTTCTCTTTCTGTTCTCCTGTCTTTTCTGGTTCAGAAATTCTGTCTTTGAAATCACTAATTCCGTCTTCAAGCATTTCAGATTTGACCTTATGTGCCACTAGTGTATTTTTAATCTCATCCATCATGTGTTTCATTCCCATAAGGTCTGTTACTTTTCCTTTCAGGCTCTCCACATGCCTGTTCTATATGCTCAGCCAGTGTCTTCTTAATATACTCTATTTCTTTAGTCATATTTTCTTTCAATTCTTTGAAGTGATACAGGAGAGTTATGTGATTATAACTGATTAATTCTCTTAAATTCTGTATCTCTTTAGAATATTTGGTTAGTCCTTTTGGCTGGGCCATCTCTTCCTGTTTCCTAGTACGGCTTGTAATTTTTTGCTGATTTCTAGACATTTGAATATGTTGGTGAATTTCCTCTGATAGCCAAGTTTTCTCCCTTGCCAATTTTTTTCACAGTTCATCTTTGATATTTGGTACAATTTTTTCTTTAAAGGTCTTTAAAGTTGCCTGGTTTAAGTTATCAAAACTGGGCCAGGGATTCACTAGTGGGGTGCAGGTTCTCTCTCAGGGATTAGAATACAGATAGAACAGAGCAACATTTGTCCATGCAATTTCCAGATCAGCCAGCAGATGGTGCTCATTAGCACACCTTTCCACAGAGGTGTTTCAGTCTGAGTTTTCTTGTATTCCTATTGTAAATCTCCAGAGCTGAGATTCAAAGCAGGCTCTGCTGCCCTAATTCATTGAAGAAAAGCCTCCAGACTCTCCCTCCCTTTTTCTTTGAAACAGCTGACAGGGAAGAAGGTGTCTGTTACCCTCTCAGTTGCAGTGAGCCAGGGGTTTTACCCCAGTTTAGTATCTTGGGGGTGGGTGAGGGGAGTCATTTCCAGTTGCCGGGAAGGCTTGTTAACTCACGTTTGTTGTTTCAGGTTCTTCATCTCTCTATCACTCAATCTCCTGGGGGCTTTGTAACAATTTCTTGGTCTGCTGATCCCCAAAGCAGGTCCCTTGGATAGCGTTTGGCCTATTGGCTCTTTCTTCATTGTTTTTGTGAGATCATTGAGCTCTGCCTGTTAGTGAGATGCCATCTTCCCATAATTCCCCAAGAATACCTATCTTATAAGGTTGTTATGAAAATAAAGTAAAATAGCATATAAAGCAAATTAGCAAAGGACCTAGAACATTGTGGGCATTAACTGTTAGTTCCTATTTCTCTCCTTTGTCTCTGTACATCACATGAATAATGGTGAAAATTCAATAAAATCAATATAATAGCCTTTAACTTTTCTACATTACTTTGTCCCTAAATTATTTCAGGGGAAATTATGAGTCTTTAAAATTTAATGGTAGGTGTTGCCTAGTGAAGTCTTCCTGGCTTTCTGATCTGATAATGATAAGATCCACACTTTTTATTGTCTTTGATGTATTTTACAAATTTTCAAATTGTAGAAAAATTCTGGTTATACAAATGATTCTCTATAGTGATTCAAATTAATTTTGTCATGTAGGTATGTAAACAACCCTACCCATAAAAAACTATTTTCTAGTAACAAATTCATTTTTGCATTTTAATTGCTTATATACAGTGGATACTCAATATTCTCACTTGAAATGGTTTTTAATACCTTACTGGTTTCTTTGTTAATTAATGAGTTAAATAAATTCTTTGTCTGTGTTCAATTTATAATGGCATGACATTCTTTATTTCTTAAAAAATATCCTTTAATGCATTCCATGTCCTTTTGGAAAGGTTAGCTTAATGAAGATATGAAAGAGATCAGTCTTTTAGTATCTCATAGTCTCTCATAGTATTATTCAGCATCTGTGTGGAAATGAATTGAGCACAAAATCTTCATAACTTTTGCATTAAAGATCAATTCATAGGAAGAAGCCCAGGAAGAATTTTTTGGAAAAAGAATAACTTTGTTGGAGAATTCAGTACTTCTTAAATTAACAAGGTTAAAAAGTGCTTTACAAGAAGACTTAATGTCTTAGAATTTAATAACCAAATTGATAATTAGGTCCATGGCACTTTAGGAAGCCAAGAGAATCTCCTGCTTTAGTTAAACTTCCAGTTTAAGGTCATTATTTCCTCAAATATTGAAATAATGGAATTAATCTAAATGAGTAGAGACTGTACAATGGTATCTGGAAACATTTAGAGGGAAATATATTTTTCAAATATTACTTTAAAATAAAATAAGAGAGTACATAAGGTAATAAAACAAAATAAGAGAGTGCATAAGGTAATCACCCATTGATTTTAGTAGAGCTGAGAAATGGGGAAAAATCTCCATACCAAAGTTGTCACTGATACAGGTAACTAACATATGTAACATCAATATCTGTGATTTAACATACTGTAGGATAATAAAAAGAAGTTGAAACTCACACTGTCTAGTAAAATATGTAATGTTCATAACCAGCCAGTACTCTTTTGAAAATTCAATTTATTTTCATGTCTGAAAGGTTGAACTCAAAGTGGGATAAGAATGGTAGATTTGGTCTCACTGGAAGGTATGTTTGAAATTCTTTTGGGGTCTAGAGTCTGTCTAGACACCTCTGGGAATTAGGGGATTAGGAATTAGGAGATTTTATTTTGCTTCCTATTGTCTCATGAGCTTTCAGGTCTTACTTGATCTTTTTTTTTTTTACCTTATACATAGCTTTTCTCAGGAATATTTTGCACTGCATTTTAAGTAAGGAATTGTGCTCCAAATAAATAAGTGCTAATTAAGCATTTACTGCTTGCCAGTCACTATGGCAAGCCAGTCACAGGAATACTTTATTTAATACCCACTATATTCACTATGTCCTTATGAATAAGGTAAAGCTATTATATCCGTTTTGTAAATGAGGAAACTCAGACTTAGAAATATGAAATTACACGTCTGAAAAGACAAATTAGATTATATGAGTATAGCTTGTAAGAGGTGGAGCCTCAATTCATATCAGGTTTATGTTTTTGTTTTTTTGTTTTTTAGGAGGTACCAGGGATTGAACTCAGGACCTCAAATATGGGAAACAGGCACTCATCCACTGAGCTACAGGCACTCATCCACTGAGCTACATCCACTCCCCAGTGAAAGTTGTTTTTTTCCTTTGTTTTGTTTTTGGGAGGTACTGGGGTTTAAACCAGGGAATTCATACATGGGAAGCAGGCACTAAACCATTTGAGCTATACCTGCTCTCCTCAAATCAGGCTTTTATGACTCCAGATACTGTGTTCTTAACTATCCTGAAATTTAAGCACAGTGAATGACATTTTATAAGCAGTCATGAAGGTATTTCAGACTCAGCTAACTCTAAGATTAAACTGCTATCCAAGGTGATTGTTCAACTCCTTAGAACTTTTACGTCTCCAAGGATCTGTTATTCATATGGTTAGTTAATTTTTCCCCTAGTACATTTCAGAATAAATATAGGCCAAATCACTCTGTTTTTCCCTGGAAAGCAACTGTGAATTGGTTCAGAGAAATCTTACTAGATTTCACAGGGACTGTGTAAGGTTATTTAGTTTATTTTATTTTTACCTTTGCTGATGTGTGGTTTTTAAATAAAGCTCAGAGGTCCCACACCAAAGCATACTGTCCAAGACTAAACTGAAGATCTTTGGACTAGTTCTTTTAAGCCAAAAGCATACCACTGCTTCATAAATAAACCCCAAGACCCATATTTTGCCCAAACTGAGGTGTATTCCTTTCTGGGTTGCATATATTTTTACTTGACATATTGATCTCTTTTTTAAGAGCTGTGAAGTTTACTGTTTCCTGACCAAATATTTGGTGCAGCAAGACCAGTAACTACTTAGGTGTGAGGAAATATTTGTGTTTTAACACCCTAACAAGTCCTTATATGATCCGTCTTTCTCAACTATGGTAGTTTTGTTCTCACTGGAAGGTATGTTTTCCCGTATAGCAAGGTATATAGTTGCTATATGATAAACACTAAATGAATAATGTTTTCACTCTTAAAATAAAAACTCTTTCTTAAGTACTTCATAAATAGGAGCAACAACTTG
>PVKH010038975.1:0-11254 GCA_004027955.1 Chaetophractus vellerosus | reverse complement strand
CTACAGGATGTACCCACGAGCACAATTTCTTAGTATATTTAAAGTGAACCAGACACACAGGCTACTGAAGGAAAAAAAAACAAAACACACTTCATCCAGGCTTTGATGTTTTATTGCAGCAAAATTTCAATGACATGTAGCTTTTATTCACAGAATTTAACATGTAGGGAGACTGCCCAACACACTTGGATCCAAGTGAAGATACTATTAAGCCTGTTAATGTATTTTCTTATTTTTAGTTTGCATATAAAAAGCAATTGCTTTACTTTCATAAAAATCCTAATATTGTAAATGAAAAATAAACCCTCCCTTACCCATCCCTTAATTAAATATACAGACAGCTTAGAAATGAGACAATTTAGATTGGTTTAATCTTGAAGTGCAATCCAATAAGGCTGAAAACTAAACATTTCAGGTCCTGTACCAAATAATAAAATACTCGAAGGCCTTCAGGATCCCTAAAATTTAAAAAGATAAAAGTTACGTTTTTGTTTGGAGGATGAAACAACTAAGGCTCTAAGTTAATTCCTAAAACAAAACAAAAGAAAAATCCTGAAACAATAGAGCTAAAGGAAGTCAGGAGAAAGGAAGGATTTTGCTGGCAATTAACACCTCTATCCTATCTGTAAGAAGAAAAGTATAATTTTCTTCATCAGTATTCATTTTCATATTTAAATTATTCCCTTATAAAAGAATACATTACAGCACAAAAAGTATATAAAAATCATGAAGATGGAATACAAAATAATACTCATAATGCCCACCACTCTCAGGGAATAACTATAAATATATTGGCGTGATTCTCATTTTTTTTCATAACTTCCCTGTGCCTTTTTACACTATTTTTCATGACATTAAAAATAATATACTAATAATTTTTAATTAACTTAATTCTTTCCTTGTTACAGTGAGTTTTTCTAATTATAAATAATGCTTCAATGAACATTATCTTACATAAAAAAGCTTTTCCAATATTTGAGAATAGTTCTCTAGTACAGATTCCCAGAAACAAAATTACTAGGCCAAAAAGGAACAAAAAATATTAAGTTTTTGATGCATATTACCAAATTGCTTTCTAAAAACACTGTGCCATTTTACATTCCCACCAGTAGGGTATAAATGCCACATCCTCATAAACTGTGGGAAAATAAACATATTAAAAAGTAGTTTACAAGCATCTGGTTGGTCTCTATAAACATGGGTTTTGTGTCCAACAGTTAATATGCATTCATTCCTTTCTCCTAACAAATATTCATAAAGCACCTATTATGTGCCAGGCACTGTACTAACTTTGGAGATAGTTATATTCAAATCAGTAAAGCAGACAAATAATTTAGTACAATTTAGTGTGATAAAAAAGTGAGAGCACCATGGAGACATGCTGAGGGGAGAGGATAGGAAGAAATGGCTAGAGGCAGAGAGATTTTTCAGACAAAGTCCCAGAGGTGACAACAAACTTGGGAAGGCCTGAGTACTAAAGGAATACTGGATTTTTTCCAATTTTTTCAAGTACTGAACTTGATAAGGACTAAAATGGTTTATATAATTCAACAAGGATTTTTCTTTAAATTTTGTGACACGATTTCCATATTTGCACATGAAATAGCTAAGAAAATTTCGGCATTATACATAGTTGTTGAATTAAGGTTTTTTTTGGAAATCAGTGAAATATTCTTCTCTTTGACACACAAGTCTTTAATGACCTAAAAATCAGAATTATATATACATAATAAAGTAATAGGATGTTACTGAAATAATCTTAGTAAATAAACTGGCTAAAGTTCTAAAATGAGCCTCACTAGTAGGTGACGTTAATTTATCACAGTGCTGAACATACTTACTTTGACTGATTTACATCAATAAGAGAACCTATTTTTGACGTGGTAAAAGAAATGTGTTCATCTCCAATTACAATTTCAAGCTCCTGAAAAAAATAAAATAGATCCAAAAATGTATTAATAGGAAGAAAATCCATCCCAGGAATATCTGTATACTTGCTACAAAGAGGTCTGTCTCCAAGTTTTCTGGCAGTCATTGAGGAAAAAAAGAGAAACTTGATCTGTAATACATAAAATTATGTCCTTAAAAATAAAAACCTAATCAACTGCTCAGGAGCACTACTCCCAATTTTAGGACCAACCAAGAATTGCTTCCCAGAATTCTCATAAAGAGGATATTATATAATTAAATTAAAAAAGCACTCAAGAATGACAAAGAAATGTTTCTTATAACATCAACAAAAACTAAAGGCATCACTTTGAAGCACAAGGTTGTAAAAATAAGTATATAAGTATAAAAATAAGTATATAAGTATTAAAGTAATAAATACAGGACATTGTAGCTCTTATTAAAATTAAATTGCATCAACAATCACAAGTACTCATTAAGTTTGGCTCTTATATGCCAGACCAAAAAAACAAAACAAAACAAAAACCCATAAACACATTTTCCCTTTCTATAGGTTCTACAAACATGTATAATATTAATAATGAATAAATGCATAATATTACCAATAGCTTTGGTACCTACGAAGTGTCAAACCCTGGTACTATGGTACTAGGGACTTTTTAAACATTTTCTGTAATCCCTAAAATATCCTTATTAGGTAGGTTTTATTATTCTCATTTTTACAAATGTAAAATCCAAGACTCAAAAAGCATAGAAAAACTCGACAGTTTGAGGATTACTGGCCAGTTATGTTGTAGACTGTCCCTCAATTAGGATTTGTCTGATATTTTTTCTCATGATTAGACTGGTGCAATGTGTTTTGGGTAAGAAGACCACACAAAGGTAAAGTGCCATTTTTATCACATTGTATCAAAAATACATACTGTCAATATATTTTGTTACCTTGATAATTTGGCTCAAAGTAATTTTTGTCATGTTTCACCAATATAAAATTATTCATTTTATTTTTTCTCTCTTTCCACATGTAAGGAGTCAAGAGTTATGTTCCACAACCTTAAAAGCAATTTATTACATAACTTCATTCCTAATTCACTGAGTTTCTTTTAATCACGTGTGGATGTTTAATTTTGTCAAAAACTTTTCCTACATGAATTGAAATATCATCATTTTTTCTTTCTGTTGATGTAATGACATATCACATATTTTTGAGTGTTGAACCAGCACTGCATACTTAAAACGAAACCTACTTCATCGTGATGTAAAAAAAAAGCATAGAAAAAAAGCTGTTGATATTTACAACCACTGATGACATTCATACTCTTTTGACTTTATAAAACAATTAAAATTAAGAACTAATAAAACAAATATAACAAGATGTAGATGACTCTAGTGTGCCATAATTACTGTCTAAGTTTTTCTATACACTATGTGCAAATCTGAAACCATTAATTAAGAGGCTATGTCTATAGTGAGTTTTCAAGTCACACCGACAAAACATGTCACCAAAGAGAGTCCTAGCTATGTGTCTGATCAGGAAACTTAACAGTGTGGCACACACCAAATGGAGAATTAACTGGACTCTCAAACAATCATAACATCTTTGACTTAATGATCCAACAGACAATTTCTGGAGCATGCCCAATCCTCTCCACTAACGAAAGCATGTGAACACATAACATTAAAAGAACAGATGAAATACTGGGGTCTCACTGAATCTAAACGATATGAAAGGTTTGTTGCTGTTGTTGTTTCTGTCTTTCAGTGAATATGTGCATAAAACAAACTGAAGTCTAAGTTTACTTTTTAAAAAATGTTACAATGCATAAAATAAATACTGGTAACTATTACCTTTGTTTTCCTAAATACTGTTTCTTTAAATAGAAGAGTTAAATTACTGTTACAGAATGTCAGCATCTGTTAGATTTCTCCACATTTTCTTCTAGTCAAAGAAGGTAATACAAAATATACTCCTCAGAAATATACAAAAGTGAAATTAAATGTTTCTTCCTTCCAGAGGTGGCATCTCATTTCTCCAAGAGTTGAAAAGACCCAATTCAGAAACCAAACTGTCTTTTTACAGAGTGAAATTAGGTCTTCAGAGTTCTTCAGAAGCCTTTGGAGAAACATCAGTTATTCTGAAGGGAATATGAGAGGCAAAGGCAATGGTCAGTTTGAACAAAGAAACCAATCAAATCCCTCTCTGGACATAAGGATGCAAAAAAGAATTTTAAAAGTTATAAATTTGGAAAAAATGGATTTTATATAGTCAATGAGAATTATAAGTCTCAAATTTAATAAACACCTGTACTTACTCCTAAAAGTAGTTGAGACAACATAGAAACTATTCATAACAGTGTGAAAACATCTAATTTTGGCTGGGGAGGCTACAGAGATTACGGAGTAAGATGTCTAAATTTAAAGCTATGCATTTACTCCTTTACTACCAAGACACAGCACAGAAAATGGAAAACCAAAGAATCAATGGAGAATGAGTCTAAATAAATAAGGAACAGCATACTATCAAGTTTTAATATTTCTGCATTTAAAGAATCACTAAACACGAACCTGTCTTCCAACCCTGTCAGGAGGAGGCCACAAAGCATCATCTTCTTTTGTAATTTCACTGTCATCAATAATTCTCTTCAGTTCTTCCATTACACTCTTATGTACATATGCCTGAAAATAAGTTTATAGTAAAAATTTCATGATGCCTGCCTATATCTTCCCACAATTCAGAAGGAAATGATTTTTAAAAAAGGAGTTATAAGCCCTGAATATTCAAATAAAATATAATAGAAAACAATTAATTCTGATTCCAAAAAATTCACCTTATGAATATTATTTTTCTTTACTTCCCAGCCCTCTCCTTTCATTTCTATTTTCTCTCTCTCATCCCTAGACCCCATTTAAAAACCTCTCTTAAAATTCTGCCTTTTTGAAACATGGGGACTGAAATATTGTCAGCTGCAGTCAGTGCTCTGAACTTTTTTATACCTAACTTTTAAGCCTTTGATTTTTAAAAAAAATTATTTTAAAATCGTATTCATTAATTGCTTTTAAATAGTTAATACAGTAAAAAGACAAAGTTAATTATAAAATGAATTGCAGGGAGTGAAGGTACTCAGTGGTTGAGCGCCCGCTTCCCATGTACGAGGTCCCGGATTCAATCTCCAGTCCCTCCTAAAATAATAATAATAATAATAATAATAATAATAATAATAAATAAAATAAATAAAATGAATTGCATGCTATGTTGAAATGTGTGACTACTACTTAATATATTTACATTGCTTCTTTTGTTGTTACAGATGCTACAATTATGTCTCATTTAAATTGAAACTCTTCTTAATCTTTAAATTGGCTTCTTCTTTACAACAGCCTTAAATGTATTTTTGTGAATTCAACAACAGCATGAGGAAAACAGGCGAAATGTAAGAATGAGATATACAAAAAGAACATACCTCTTTTCTGATCATGACATCATTTTTGTAATTGCTGTTGTTGGCATATCTAAGCTTTCCTGTGGGGAGTGGGAAAAAAAAACGTAATCTATAAACAGCAAAACCTGCTAAAAATATAATAAAGAAATGGCATTGTAAAAAATTTTGAAGGTAAAGATCACTAAATGCTACTACTTTTATTACTATTTCTTCCTTCCTAATGTAGGATCAATGCTAGGCATGTAGAAACTAAATAAATATTTGTTGGTAAGTTGACTGAAGCTGAAGCTAGCCAAATTTTTAAGTATTCCATGCCTACAATACATAATGAGGGGGTCATTTTTAAGACTCATTTTCTCAAGCTATGTCACTAATTAGAAGGGGAATTTAGAAAAGGAACTAGCATTTCTTTTTAAATTTATGTTATCTGTCTGCATATGTGTTAAGTGCTTTACTTAGAAGCATCTAATCTAATTTAAAAACAATCCTAAGAAAGAAGTAGGTTTTATTATCCCTACTCATGGGTAAATAAACAAACTTGCCCAGGGTCACACAAGAAATATTCAAATCTATGTACACAGTCTACCAATACTCATGCTGGGTGCGGATGTGGCTCAAATGGTTAGGCATCCGTTTCCCATATGGCGGGACCTGGGTTCGACCCCCAGACCCTCCAAGTAAAATAAAGAAAAAACATAGAAGGTGTGCAGGTGTGCCATCAGGCCCGCAAGCAGGTGACCCCCAGACCCCGCCAAACCACGCAGCAAAACGATGACGTGAGAGATGCAGGGAAGAGCAAAGACAATATGCATTGAAAAACCAGGAACTAAGGTGGCGCAGGTGGCAGAATGCCTCTCTCCCACATCAGAGGTTCCTAGGATGGAATCCCAGTGAAGACAGGAGAAGGATGAAAGGAGAGGGCAGGAAACAGACACAGAGAACTGCCCAACAAGGGGACACAAAAACAGCAAAAAAACAACAACAAAAACAAAAACAACAAAAAAAATGGCGGGAGGGAAGAGGGGTTAAAATGGATAAAAATTAAATAAATAAATAAATAAATAAATAAATAACTCTTTAAAGGAAAAAAAATACTCATGCTTTCTCTACTACTCCAAAACGTTCTTTTGTTTCCCTTCAAAGAAAACGTAATTATATGATATGGCAGTACTGTTTTAGAACTGACTAGAAAGAATACAAATTATGTGCTGCTTCCAGATAATAGCTGACCAGTTTGTTGGCTGGTTTATATTTAATTTTAGCCCACTATGACTTTCAATATTCCCTGATGCATACTTCTCCTCATAGTCAATCAGTTGCCCAGGTACAGCTGTATTGTGGTCTTGATCATCTTACTGGTGATAGATAGGGTGTCCTACTTGAGGTGTATGTCTTAAGAATTGGCTTTGTGACTTACCACTACTGATGGAAGTATGTGGAATGGTTTGGCAGCTGCTATATGGATGAGAATCACTATTCTGGGATGAAATTCCTAATGGTATCAAGGTACTTCATTTGTGTGACCTGCTAAAAGTGATACTGACAAACTAGATGTGTTCACAGGTGAGGGGATATTGTGAAAACTGTATCACATAAGGAAAGAACAGATGAAGCATTCAGGTAAATTTAGCTCCTTAGCTAAATTTAGGAGAGACATGGGAAAACAAGAGTGAATAAGTTGATGAAGATTTTGTTCCCTGTGGTGTAGACTACTGAATTAAACACCTGAAACACATCATTACACTCATTTATTTACACGTCGGGTTCTCGCTCCTTCAAAGCAGGTCTCATTTCTATTTCTAGACCTCCGGCCTCACCCACACGGTCTGAATTTTAGAAAGTTAATGAATAGGTAGGTCAAAAAGCAACCAGACGCTGAAAATTTTTAAGTATACATTGGATCACCGCAGGGTAGAGTGATGTTAAAAATGTTCAAGTATTAGGCCAATAAACTAGATGGCTTTTAAGGTCCCGTCCGACGCACTGATTCTAGTATCTTAATACGGTTGGTTCAAGTTTTCAGTGGGCGGCAATAACAGCTTTCCTGAACTCACACCAATAAATCCTTTTGTTCACAAAATGACTTAGGCCTCCTATACCTTTTAACTCCCCCTTACGTAGGCCCAAGCACTGCCTTCAGCCCCCACAATACACTTTCAAGTCCACCGCGCCCGCTCGCCCCACCCCACCTCCCTCATCTTCCGCGGCCTCTCCGCCTCGCTTCGCCTTTCCCGACACCCCTCAAGGTTGCGGTGGCGGCGGCCTCGCCTCTGCTCACCATCTGGCCGAAACTCGAACTCCAGAAACTCGTGTCCAAATTTGCCCTTGTGCCCTACATAGTAGCGCAGGTAGAAATCACTGGCCATAGACATCTTTGCCCCGAGAAAGCCCGCCGAAGCCCAGGCAACGTGCCGCCCGGCGCCTGGCAGTGACGTCAGCCGCCAGATACGCTCGTCGTCGCGGTCGCGGCCCTTCCGCCTGGGAGCGCGGGGGCGGCTGCTCGCGAGGGAGATCTTGAGATGGTGATGCTGTTTTACGAGGGTCGCAAGCGCGTTATTTTTAAAATTAAATCCAGTTATATTAGAAGAAGAGAAAGGTGTGAAAATATAGTAGTTTACTTTTTGTGCGCTTAAAGCTAAGGATTGCAAGTCGCCTTAACTTTTCGAGTCTCTAAGGCTCGCGGCAGTTCTGTGCGGCGATGTGGCTTTACTCCCCCTTAACTGAAGTGAGTGAAAGCAAAACCCAGAGTTGACGGCAGACTAGGAATATAACTCCTTTCTCTGGCGTGATTGCTAAGACGGGGCATTTCTTTTTTGTGCAATGCTACTTTTCCGGCGTCTAGAAGCATATAATAAAGACAAAGTAGAAAGAATCCTTCAGAGGATGGTCGGAAGTTTTGAAAAGGATATTGCAACTGAAAATCCTAACAGTCTTCGAATAAAAGAGTTCTTTTTAATAGCAGAAACTTCCAAGGTGCTTTATTTATTGTGTAAGCGTTCACCTTTAGTGGACTGTGAAGTTTTGGCAGTTTAAATAATGGTATAGCTCATGTTTCTCACCAGATGGAACTAAATTGGTAACGTGAAGGAAAGCTCCATTGTAGGATGGTTTTTAAGACAGGGTGAGCTTTTATACAAAGTCTGGTTTTCACATATTATGGATTATCCTTCTTTTACCACCATACAGAATTATCTTGTCTGTTCGGTGACCCTTTTAACCTTCATTGGAATTTAGTAGAAAGAGTAGCACTTAAAACCTGGGATTCAGTCCCAACAATACTACTACTTAACATTTGTCAAGTCACTGTATCTCTAAGTCTGTTTGTTCATCAATCAAATGGGTATACTGTTATCAACTTTGCCAAACTCACAGAATTGTTGATTGGAACAAATGGGGTAATGTATGTGAAATAAGTTTTGAAATTTATAAAACATAATATAGTCCATTTTAACAAGCATTCCCTATTTGTCAAAACCAGCTGGACACTGGTAATAAAAAGAAAGCCTTTTGCACTTGTAGTCTAGAAGAGAAAATTAACATGGAGGCAAATAAAAGCACAAGGGAGCAATTGCTATAATAAAGAACATGTTTTTAAAAATGCTGGTAATTGAGAGGAGCAAGTGTACTGGAGAGAGGGAAGTTGAAGAAAGGAGGTATCAGTGAAGGCTTATAGAAAGAGGTGCTATTTGAATTGGACGTTGAAAGATAAGTTCAGTGTATCTTCAGTGGGATGGAATGGCCTGGGCAAAGGCACAGGGATATGAAAATACTTGTTTTGGAAAAGCCAAGAAATGTAGTATAGCTAGAACATAAGATTCATGGAAGTAGAATGACCAGAAAGCCCGACTGGGCCATGTTATGTTGGACCTTATGAATAAGATATTAGCACAGAACTGTTAGTATAGAAAATGTATTCAGTGCCTTTTATTGTAGGCCACCATTGTGGAAAATACATAAGAAATGGAAATCACCATCCCTTACCACTAGAGTGACTAACCATTCCAGTTTTCCCAACACTCTAAGGTTTCCTAGGATGCAAGACTTTTAAGTTTTAAAACCTGATAAATCCCAAACAGGGATGAGGTGGTTACTGTACTTACAACATGAATAATCCACTGAAATTTGACTACAATATTCCATTCGTCTCTGAAATATTGACTAATCCATTTGTTTTGTGTGGTGGTTTGGAGTTATGTACCCCAGAAAAAAAAATATGTTTTAAAATTAATCCATTCTTGTGGGTGTGAACCCATTGATGAGGTTATTTCAGTTAAGGTGTGGTCCAGCTCAATCAGGATGGATCATAATCCTATTACTGGAGTCCTTGGTAAGCAGAATTAAATTCACACAGAGAGAAAAGTCATGGGAAGCAAGAAGCTGAAGAAAAGGGTGAGGCCAGAAGAGGCCACCATGTGCATTGATTGCACATAGACCAAGGATCACTGGCAGCCAGCTCCAGTATGCCACTTTTGGGAAAGAAAGCATCACCTTGATGATGCCTTGTTCCAAATCAAGACTCCTAGACCAAAACCCAAGAGTCAATAAATTCCCATTGTTGAAGCCAACCCATTGCATGGTGTTTGCTTGAGCAGCCAAGGAAACTAAAACAGTTTGGTTTTTATAGGAAACCTCATTCAGTATCTCTAGATTTCATAATTCATTTCCTTCAGATTTTCAGCACATGTGCCAGTGTTCATCTTCATGTCTATCTAAAGAGACCTATGGATACTAGAGTTTTTGACTGTGTAAATGGAGCTTATGGAGTATAAAAGTTTTCAAGTCTTCATTAAAGGCCCAGTTTAGTCTTTACCTTCCTAAAAAGCCTTCTAAGATCAAGACTAATCCCCTCTAGCCCTACCTATTTTGTTTTTTTTTAGGTACCGGAGCCAGAAATTGAAACTGGGACCTCATATGTGGGAAGCAGGCGCGCAACCACTGGGCCACATCAGCTTCCCTGAGTTGGTTTTCTCATTTGTTTGCTTGTTGTTTGTCTTTTGTCTTTAGGCGGCACCAAGGACCGAACCCGGGACCTTCCCATGTGGGAAGCAGGCGCTCAACAGCTTGAGCCATATCCACTTCCAGCCCTACCTGTTTTTATGATATAATATGAAAATTTATTTACTCAACTCTTCATCTTTTAAGCTAAAAGATAATGCCAAAATGTGTATTTCTCAAATCATGAGAAAGATTGCAAAGTGATAAAGCATTTGTGATTTTGGTCTTCTTGGATGTTACCCAACAACAATGTAGAAATATTTTCTTTGGCCACCAAGCACTCGAAATGAAGCTAGAGTGACCAAAGAACTGAATTTTTAATGTTTACATACTATTTAATTTTTATTAATCTACTTCATTTTTTAAAACAACTTATTGAAGTATATCATTCATACATGAACGTACATAACTATAAGTGTTCAGTAAACATCGTGATCTTACAAAGCAAGCATGCATAACATCATACAGGGCTCCCACACCTCACTCCCCCACAAACATCCTGCATTGTTGTAAAATATTTGTTAACAAATCATGAAAGAGCATCGTCAAAGTATTATTACTAACTATAGTCCAAATCTTCCTCCCCTATACATTTTTCTACAGGTTTATTTATTTATTTATTTACTTACTTTTATCTATTTTTATCCCCCCCATTTTTGCTGTTTCTGTGTCCATTCACTAGGCAACTCTCTGTGTCCGTTTCCTGTCTCTCTTCTAATCTGTTTCCTCCTGTCTTCACTGGGATTCAATCCTCGGAACCTCCAATGTGGGAGAGAGGCATCCTACTACCGCCTGCGCCACCTTGGTTCCTGGTGTTTTGTTGCATCTCGTCTTGGCTCTCCCTTGTGTCACTCCCCTGTTATGTCATCATCTTGCTGCATGGCTTGCGGGGCCTGGCAGCTCACTTGCAG
>PVKH010038974.1:0-11245 GCA_004027955.1 Chaetophractus vellerosus | reverse complement strand
TGAAATTAATAAATGCATCCTAGGGCATTGCCACCGAGCATGGACCATAGTTCACATTGTAGTCTACACTCTCTCCCACACAGTTCTGCAGGTTATGGGAAGATATATAATGACCTATATCTGTCATTGCAATGCCATTCAGGATGATTCCCAAGCCCTGGAAAAGCCCCTGTATTACACCTCTTTTTCCCTCTCCCTGTCCCCAGAGCCTCCAGTGGCCACTGCCTCCACATCAGTGTTCTAATTTCTTCCATTGCTAGAATCACAATAAGTCTATAGTAGAATACCAGTAAGTCCACTCTAGTCCATAGTTCATAACCCAATCCTGAGGATTCTGGGATGGTGATGTCCACTCCACCTCTAATTGAGAGGGGACTTTGATCCCATACAGCCAATGGATAGAACTCTCTTGCTTTCAGTTGTAGGCTCTCTCATTTCCTTGGTATGGTCGTTGTCAATTCTCACCTCCTTGTTAGTTGTCTTTGGTGAGTCCAATGAACTGGAGAGTAGCGTTGCAACTCCACTGAGGCTCAAAGCCTGGTTGGCACATGGACAGCCCAAAGATTCAAGTTTCTCATATGTACATCTACCAACTCCAGCACCAAGTATAGGTTCAAATAGAAGGGACAGGTGAACCATGTGAAGGGAAGCCATACCTGAGTCCAACTCTGTCACTCTCAGGAGCACAAACTCCAGAGTAAGGCCCACTGGCAAGGCACCAAAATCTAGACCTATCTGCCCTGACCACAAGACTTGGGTGCCTCCAGAGCCCTCAGGAGCCCCACTATTTGGGGTAGTACCCACTTGGGCAGTTTATGATATCCTGCTGAGATGTGCATAAGCATTACCTCTGGGATGACCTCCTCACCCACTTTGAAGTCTCTTAGCCATATAAACTTATTTATCTTTACCTTTCCCCCCTTTTATTCAAGCGGTTATCACGTTCACCTCACACAGTTTCTCTTTATTGCACCTAGTCTTGTACTTGGTGACCTGTAAAATGGGTGCCTTGGTCACTAACAATGTGTTGTATATACCCACACATACAGGAAAGTTTTTCAAGTCCTAGTGTTGTTGAAGCTTGATTTGTTGTCAACATCCAAAAGCCTGCAGAATGCCTGAAGCAATGTCTACATAGGTTAGTGTTTACTTTTGTCCATCTGACAGAGGAAGGGGTCCTATATATTGTATTTGTCAGCATTGCTTGCCTTGTATTCACTATGGTATCTGCCCCATATTATGGAGTAGAGGGTGCCTCCATTGAGCACATGTTGGACAGGACTCACTGGCTGTAAACATATCACTATATTTCAAGGGCAAATGTAATCTTTTACATGCTTCGCATACAGTCTTCAGATCATCCTGTCCCTATTTATAGTATAGCCAATCTGCTTGATCATGGTTTCCATCAAGCCATCTAATTTTAGCTAATGTTTTGGTTTCCAGATTTCCCAGAAGCATGAGTGAAATATGGGCTGGAATATGCCAAATTGTTATCTTGGCATTGTTTTTTTTGTTGTTGTTGTTTGATTTTTTTCTTTCCCTAACCCAAATATCTTCTCAGAGGGCTTTACGCCATATGTCCTTACTAGCTATGTTTCATTTCTCCTATTGCCAGCATCCCATCCAGAGAATCAGACTATGACACACACCTAGGTGTTGGAGCATATGGAGATTGGCATAGGCTCATGGACTATAACCATCCAGATGGCTCATAGCTCAGCCCATTGACTGCTTTGATGCTCTCCTTCATCCTTCCATATGGTGTTAATAGTTCTTTGAACTGCTATCATGTGCCATCAGGGGTGTGGTCCTCTGCAGAAACCATCAGTATACCAGGCATCTTCCAGTGGGACTCCCACTCGTTATATTATTGATGCTGCTTTCTCTATTGCTGGAATGGGTGGTGTAGGAGAATTTGGATCCTCTACATATGTAACTGCCCCCAGTAATTTATGTAACTCTTTTGATAGTGGACTAGCATGGAGAGAACTCCATTGTTATAAATAAGTATTTAATTTTATAGTGTGCTATCCTGTGCACAAACACTTTTAGACTGACTACAGGTGTCTTTGACACATCCACTTATTGGAAATGATATTCATAGTTATTGGCAAAGTCATTGTTATAAGCTCGGTTTGCATAAGAGCAAGATAATTGCTAACAGTTGTTTTTCAATAGGACTATATCATGGTTCTGCTCCTGTTCATTGCTGGGACCAGAACCCAAGTGGTACTCACTTCTTGCTTTGTTTTTGCCACAGGACCCACCCAAACCCTTCTGGGTGGCTGACAATATCCAATTCATAAGCTTGCCTTGCTATTAAAGTACCTAGAGATTGGATCTGTTTTACAGCTGTTTTCTATAACTTTGACAGGAGTGACCTTTGGCTTGCCTGACCAAACTTACCCTAGAAATTTTATAGACTGCCCCTGCACCTTGGCATTTTTGGTGGCTCATCTTCAACGTTACAGGCACTGTAGTGGCAGGTGCACCATTTCTGGAGATGTAATACTATAAGAAGTAAGCATAATATTGTCACTAAGTAGAACACAGCAACATTTGGTGGCTTTTTCCATTTTGCTAGATCAGATACCACCATTGCATGGCAGATGGTTGGGCTGTGTAGGTGCCCTTGTGGCAAAACCTGTAAAGTCCACTGACCCCCTTCCATATAAATGCATATTGATCTTGGCTATCTTCAGCTAATAGGACACTGGAAAGTGTGTTAGCTGAGTCCAATACATAATGGAGCTCTCCTAACTGGGCCAATAAGCTATCAAGAAGCACTGCAGTAGCCCTATTGCACTCACTTTTTAAATGATTCCTAGTATCATGAACATACTACTTCAGTAAGACCCATTTAAATACAGTTGATTTTTTAGCATGGATCTTTTGCTGCAAATATATGTTGTTTTAGAAAACTGTTACTTGGCTATACATGTTTTCAAAAGCTGTTAGCTAGCTATAAATCCATATTGGAAAATTGTCCTCTTTATTTACAGCAAAAAATATATTCTGTTCAATTTGGTACCAAAATATTCTTTAGATATGTATGTTTGTTTAGTAGTTAGAAACTTTAAATATTGGTCTTATGTTCCATTTTGATTCATTATTACATTGTATCCTGTTACAAAAAAAAATTTTTGCCAAGTTTTTAGCCTACATTTCCCAACTTAATTTGATTTTAATGTAAAAAAAAGCATTTGTTTTTTAATATATAGTAAACTTTTCATGGATCCACAATAGTTAATGCATAAAGTTGTAAACTCAGGATATGAGGAGGGCAGTATGATTGAACTGGTTAACTTTATCTTTTTAGCTGAAACTTACCTCATGTATAACTTGGTTAAGTAAAGTAGCAGGTAATTAAAATTTCAATAGATCAAGTGAAATATAAAATTTTTGAACTTATTCAAGTTCCAACTTACTGTTAATGAACATAAAGCACCGTAAAAATGTAAGTTATTTTAAAATATCATCTGCAATAAAAAATAATATTTTTTAAAAAGTAAAAAAAAAAAAAGAAGCACTGCAATATTTGAAACTGTGGCATGAATAGGAGGAACAATCTCATTTCATTCTTGATACTAGACCATCCTTCTCCAACTATCATCAGGCTTTTTCCTGGGCCATACAGGACTATTAAAGGGTTCTTTGCTGGTCATATGATTCCCCACTCTGGCCAGTTCTTGTAGTGTTTCTCTGGTTTCAGCATGTCCACCCAGGAGGCAATATTGTTTAGTGTGGGTGACCCTCCTGGTTAGAGGCAGGTGCACTGGGAACCAATAAGTAGCACCTCATATAATTTATTTCATCGTGCATATGTGAAGGCAAAATTCACTGGTGGTGGCCCCTAATATATATTTGGGTATGGGAGAAATATATATGACACAGCTTTAGAGGGTGAGGCATCCCATTTGTAATGTTGGAGTAGTTTGCACTACTCATGTAGCTTTCCCCCCATATCCTTCTATCACCCTTAGAGGCCCATTAAATTCCTTGGGATTCCCATAGGTCAATGTGCACTGTGCAAATGGTTTTGTGGAGACCAGTGGATACCTAGCTGTATGTGAGGCCGTCTGTTCACCTGGTGCCACCCATATTTGCAGGTTACTGTGGTCCCAGGCCTGGCCTTCAGGGAAAAGGGTATCCACTCCCTTATACCAGACTTACTTTTCTCAGGAGGTGCTGAGGGAGTAATAACCAGTGGCACAGATTTAGATGTAGGCAGTAGCTGATAGCCTTTCTTCTTAGGCAGCTTTTGTCAGAGACCTACTAATATAACATTAAGTTGCCTTTTTTTTTTAATTGGGGAGACTGCAACAATTAGAACAACCCATAATGGTTGAAAGGTTATATGTATGGGTCCCCTCTTTCCTTTCCCTTGCAAGATCTCTTTGGTTAATTTCTTTACCCCTTTTGATCAAACTATTTCCATCTCACCTGGGTCTGTTATTGCCTGTGCCATCTGGTGAATGGGCTGGCCAACTAGTGGGCGTAGAATATCTACTAATGTCCTATTCCAGGCTGGAAGCATGATTTGGAGAATTTTATCCTTTACACTGCCTGTGAACATTTCATCATCAGATCCACAAAAATTCAGCATATGATGCCTACTTCATTCCTAATTCTCTGACCATATTCTGTAATTCTTCTGTAGATGACAATTTGCCTATTGTAAATGGCATATCTCCTTCATTAGTCCACACCAATTTTGCAGCTTAAATGTGCCATACTAATATCTTTTGAATGCCATCTGGTCCTTGCTGTGCCTGATGAAGATGCTGATGAAGAGAGAGAGGTGTAATTATGCTAGCCATTATTGTCAGTTTTATTCCTGGAAGCATACCTTCTCCTCTTACATCCCATAATCTAAGTAACCAAGCAGCTATGCTCTCTCAACCTTTTTGTTTAAAATTTTATGTTAGTTCTACTAATTCTGCAGGGTTATCTTCTTTCATCACTGTCTGTTTTTGAGCAGGAATCTCTTCCTGTGTGTCATCAAGAGACCTGGTTACTTTCATTTTTATAGTCATAAATGATATTGCTTTTCCAAAATCATCTTCAATGGCAATTTCCTCCTTCAACCCTTACTTTTCTGCACTCTCCCAGAGATCCCACACCTCTGAATCCCAGTTTTCCCTCTGGATAACTGGCAGACCTGCCACTGTGGCATCCTTAATCCATGCATTCTTGCAACTTCACATGTTATTACTTCTAATCATCCCTCTTTTTTTGCCAATACATTAACATTGTTGGAACATGTTAACTTAACATCATTCTCTAGAGCTAAAGACTCTTCTAATCTCCTTACTTCAGCATGTTCTTTTAAAAGGATTATTAGAGAATTTTCAGATTTACAGAACAATCATGCATAAAATACAGGGTTCCCATACACCACTCCAATAACACCAATTTGCATTGGTGTGGAACATTTGTTAAACATGCTGATATCATATTTTTATAAGTGTACTATTAATTAAAGTCCATGGTTTAACTTAAGATTTGCTGTTCGTGTAGTGAAGGTCCATGGAATTTTATAAAAAATTATTTTGTTACCATATATATGATCTAACATTTCCATTTTTAAGTGTATTTAGATATATATTTCAGTGATGTTAATTTTGTTCACCATGTTGTGTTACCATCACCACCACCACCAATTACCAAAATATTTCCATTATTCCAAATAGGAACACTGCACATTTTAAGCTTTAACTTACCCTTCCATAACTTCACCCTATCCCCTGGTAATATATATTCTAGATTCTGACTTTAAGTATGCTTATTCTAACTGGTCCAAATCAGTGATGTAATGCAATATTTGTCCTTTTTTGCCTAGCTTATTTCACACATATCTACCAGGTTCATCCATGTTGTCACTTGTATCTTAATTTAATTCCATTTTAAGGTTGAATCGTATTACATTGTATGCATATACCACATTTTATTTATCAGTCCATCAGTTGATGAACACTTTGGTTGCTTCCATATTTTGGCAATGCTCACTATGAGCATCATGTGCAAATGTATGTTTGAGTCCTTGCTTTCAATTTTTTGGGGTATATATCTAGTAGTGGGATTGTGAGGTCACATAGTAGTTCTATATATAGCTTTCTTATATTTTTTTCTCATTTAAAAATTTATTGAAGTATATCATGCATACATGAGCATACATAAATAGTAAATGTATAGTAAAAGCTTTGAACCTTTAAAACAAACATGCATAACATACAGGGCTCCCATACATCACCCCACCGCCAACACCTTGCATTGTTGTGGAACATTTGTTACAGATGATGAAAGAGCATTGTCAAAAACATTACTAATAACTATAGTCCACATCTTACATTTGTTGTATTTTCCCCAAACCCACCCTGTTATTTTTTTTCAATTTTTAATCCATTTTTTTTAGGATACATTGATTACATAAATGTTACACAGAAATTTTAGGAGTACCCATATGCCACACCTCCCAAACCTCCCACAACCTCCTGCATATACATCCTTCATCAGTGTGGCACAACACCTGTAACAGATATACACATTTTGGGGCTTTGCCATCAAGCATGGACCACAGCTTTCTGAGGAATTGCTAAACTATATTTCACAGTGGCTGTACCATTTTACATAGTCACCAACAATGAATGAGAGTTCCTATTTCTCCATATCCTCTTAAACACTTGTTATTTTCTTTTTTTATAGCAGCCATTCTAATTGGTGTGAATAGTATCTCATTGTGGTTTTTATTTACATTTCCTTGATGGCTCATGATGTTGAGCATCTTTTCATGTGCTTTCTGGTCATTTGCATATCTTGTTCAAATCTTTAGCCCATTTTAAAAAATTGTGTCGCTTGTCTTTTCCTGTTAAATTGAAGGATTTCCTTATATAGTCTGGAGAGTAACCCTTTATCAGATATGTGGTTTCCAAATATTTTCCCCTATTGTGTAGGTTATCATTTTCCTTTCATGATAAAGCCCTTTGAGAAAAAAAGTTTTTAATTTTTACGAGGTCCCATTTATCTGTTTTTTCTTTTGTTGCTTGTGTTTTGGATGTAAAGCCTAAGAAACCATCGCCTAACACCAGGTCTTGAAGTTGCTTCCCTACACTTTCTTCTAGGAAGTTTTAGCTTTTACATTAAGGTCTTTGATCCATTTTGAGTTGATTTTTATATATGGTGTACATTAGGGGGCCTTCTTTTTTTTTTTTTTTTTTTTTTTTTTTTTTTTTTTTTTTTTTTTTTTTTTTTTTTTTTTTTTTTTTTTTTTTTTTTTGCAAATGGAGATCCAGTTGTCCCAACACCATTTGTTGAAGAGATTATTCTTTCCCAATTGAGTGGTCTTTGCTACCTTGTCAAAAATCAGTTGGTCAAAATGTGAGGGTTGATTTCTGAGCTCTCAATTTGATTACACTGGTATATATGCCTGTCCTTGTGCCAGTTCCATGCTATTTTGATTATTGTGGCTTTGTAATAAGTTATAAGATCATGAAGTATGAGTCATACACCTTGATTCTTCTTTTTCATGGTGCCTTTGGCTATTTTGGGTACCATAGCCTTTCATATAAATTTGATGATTGGCTTCTCTATTTCTGCAAAGATGGTTGTTGGAGTTTTGATTGGAATTGCATTGAATATATAAATTGCTTTGGGTAGTATTGATAGCTTAATGATATTTAGTCTTCTGATCCTTAAACACAGAATATCCTCTCATTTATTTAGATATTCTTTGATTTCTTTTAGCAATGTTTTGTAGTTTTCTGTGGAAAAGTTCTTAACATCCTTGGTAAGAATTGTTCCTAGATATTTGTTTCTTTTGGTTACTCTTGTGAATGTAATTTATTTCTTGATTTCTTCTTCTGATTGTTTATTGCTTGTGTATAGAAACACTACTGATTTTTTTGGTGTTGATCTTGTACCCACCACTTTGCTGAATTCATTTATTAACACTGGTAGCTTAGAGTGTATTTTTCAGGATTTTCTGTATATAGGATCATGTCATCTGCAAAGAAGGAAGGTTTTGCTTCTTCCTTTCCAAATTTAATGACTTTTATTTCTTTTTCTTGCCTAATTTCCCTGGCAAGAACTTTCAGTACAATGTTGAATAACAGTAGTGACATTGGTTGTCTTAGTTTTCCAAAGGGCTGTCAAAACAAAGTACCAGAAGTGGATTGACTTTTATAATGGGAATTTTATTTAGAGTAAAAGCTTGCAGTTCTGATGCCATGAAATATCTAAATCAAAGCATCATTAGAGATGCATTCTTCAACAAAATCAGCTACTGGTGATCCTGGTGTCCTGCCACATGGTGAAGATGGCAGTTGATCTCCGCTGAGGTCCCTGCCTGGGACTCCAGAATCTACTATCTCCCAGAGCTCAGCTGTGAGCAACAGTCATAGGGCTTGTCTCTTTCCAGGCCTCCTTTCTCAGTCTCAACTGTCCTGCTTTCTTCCCAAGTTTAGTTGTGGGCTACCAGCCATATGGCTCCTTTCTTCAGCCTTGACCTGTTCCCTGGGTGCAGACTCTTGATGAATTAATGATTAGGCTTTCATTGCTAGCAATCCTCATCCTCTCTCATGGCAGAGTAAAAAATGTCAGCTTCCTTTCTCTGTCTTTCTCTATGTCTCCATTTATATAAAGCTCTGGTAAGAGGGTAGAAACTCAGCCTGAGTCATGCCTCACTGATGTAGTACAATCTAAAGGGTCCAACACCCACAGGAATGCATTAGTTCAAGAACATAATCTTTTCCTTTTTGGAACTCATAAAAGAACTTCAAACTGTCATGGTGGGCATCCTTGTCTTGTTCCTGATCTTAGAGGGAAAGCGTTCAGTCATTCACCATTAATTAGGATGTTAGCTGTGGGTTTTTCATATGTGCTCTTTATCATGATGAACTTTTCTATTCCTAGTGTTCTAAGTGTTTTTATCAAACAAGGGTACTGCATTTTGTCAAATGCCTTTTCTGTATCAATTGACATGATCATGAGTTTATTTCCCCTCTATTCTGTTAATAAGGTGTATTATATTGTTTTTTCTCATGTTGAACCAACCTTGCATTCCAGGGATTAATCTCATTTGATCAAGGTTTATAATTTTAATATACTGTTGGATTTGGTGTATTTTGTTGAGGTTGTTTGAATCCATATTCATAAGAGATATTGGTCTGTAGTTTTCTTGCGGTATCTTTTTTGGAGGTTTGCTATGAGGGTGTTGTCCTTACAGAATGAGTTAGGAAATGTTCCCTCTTCTTCAAGTTTTTTGGAAGAGTTTGTGCAGAATTGGAATGAATTCTTCTTGGAATGTTCGGTAGAATTCCCCTGTGAAGCCATCTGGTCTTAGGCTTTTATTTGCTGGGAGGTTTTTTATTACTGATTCAACCTCTTTCCTAATAATTGGTTTCTTGAGATCTTCTATTTCTTCTTGAGTCAATACAGGTAGTTTGTGTGTTTTTAAGAATTTGTCCAGTTTGTTTAGGTTATCTAATTTATTGGCATATAGTTGTTCTTTGTATTCTTACAGTTATTTTTATTTCAGTGGGGTTGATAGTAATGTCCCCTTTTCATTTCTGATTTTCATTATTTGTATCATCTCTCTCTATTGGTCAGTCAAGCTGACCAAAGTCCATTTTATTGATATTTTCAAAGAATCAACATTTTGATTTTGTTGATTCTATTGTTTTTGTTTTGTTTTGTTTGTTTGTTTCCTGTTTCATATAGCTCCATTATGATCTTTGTTATTCCCTTCCGTCTGCTCACTTTTGGTTTAGTTTGCTCCTCTTTTGCTAGTTCTTCCAGTTTTGAGTTTAGGTTTCTGATTTGAAGCCTTTCTTCTTTTTTTAATGTAAGTTTTTAAAGCTATAAGTTTCTCTCTTAGCACAGCCTTTGCTAATTCCCATAGGTTTTGGTATTCTGTATTTTCATTTTCATTCACCTAAAAATATTTCCTAATTTCACTTCTGATTTTCTCTTTAACCCAGTAGCTGTTTAAGAGTATGTTGTTTAATTTCTACATATTTGTGAATTTTACATTTCTCCCCTTTTTAAATGATTTCTACCTTCATCCTGTTGTGATTGGAGAATATACATTGTCTGATTTCAATACTTTTGAATTTATTAAGATTAATAAATTAATTTTTGACCCAACATATGTTCTATCCTGAAAAATGATCCGTGTGCACTTGAGAAGAATGTGCATTCTGTTTTTGTTGAGTTCAGTGTTCTATATATGTCTGTTAGCTCTAGTTGGCTTAGTGTATCATTCAATTCCTTTACTTCCTTACTGATCTTCTGACTATATGTTCTATCCATTACTGAGAATGATATGCTAAATTCTCCTATTATAAATGTGAAATCATCAATTTCTCCCTTCAAATCTGTCAGTATTTGATTCATATATTTTGGAGCTATGTTGTTAGGTGTCTATGTAATTATAATTGTTACATCTTCCTGTTGAATTGTTCCCTTTATCAGTATCAATTGACCATATTTGTCCCTGCTTGTTATTGCTATGTCTTTGTGCATTGTACATAAAAAACAATAATTTATCATCACTTTTTAAGCATTTGCATTTTGCCACCTGTAGGGAGTAAGGTACATACCACTATCTAGTGTTCTTTCCTTTCAGTCTTAAGAATTCCCTTTAGCATTGTTTGTAGGGCAAGTCTAGTGGTAAGGAACTCCTTTATCTTTTGTTTATCTAAGAATATCCTATTCTCTCCCTCTTTTCTGAAAGAGAGTCTTGCAAGATAAAAATTCTTGGCTGGCAGTTGTTTTCTTTCAGCACTTTCAGTATTTCATCCAATTGTCTTCTTTATTAGTAATATTATTCATTATTTTTATTACTATTATTATTATATTAGCCTTTTTTCATTTTTTAATTAGAAATTTGTTAGCTTTAGAACATGCATGCATAACATACAGGCTCCCATACATCACCCCACCACCAGCACCTTGCATTCTTGTGGAACACTTGTTACAAATGATGAAAGATATCATCAAAATGTTAATATTAAGTATAGTTAGTATAGAAACATGAGTTATCTTCATTTAAAATGATAACGCAGAAACCTAAGGAAATTCTAGAATATATGAGCCCTGCCTCATAAAGGAAAATATGCTATCTTATTGCCAGGAAACAATCAAAACATTAAAGATAAATGAAACCCTGGTAAAACAATCCTTTTACAGTGTACTCTTGGGACAGAAAGGTATCCAAAACTACAATCTTCAGCCTGATGATTTG
>PVKH010038973.1:0-11247 GCA_004027955.1 Chaetophractus vellerosus | reverse complement strand
AGTCTCATAGTCTTCAGCTGAACTCGTGAAGGAAACAGAAGCTAAGCCCGGAGAGAAACGCAGCCCCGGGAACAGAGGAACCCGGAAGCCTGAACCCTGGAGACGTCGGCAGCCATCTTCCTCCAACACGTGGACTTGGGTATGGGAAGAAATTTATGCTTTGTGGCCTGGTAACTGTAAGCTTCTACCCCAAATAAATGCCCTTTATAAAGACCGACCAATCTTTGGTATATTTCAAAAGGCACGCCTTTGGCTGACCAAAACAGAATTGGTACCGAGGAGTAGGGAAGTGTCTTTTCCAATTACCAAAATGTTGGAACGGTTTTATAAATGGGTAAGGGGTATTTTTGGAAGGAATTGTGAAAAGCTTGATGGAAAAGGCCTAGATCACTTTAATGAGACTGTTGATAGTAATATGGATGCTAAAGAGACTTTCTATGATGCCTGTGATCTTTGGTATACCAAAGATCTTTCTATGATCTTTGGTATATTTCAAAAGGCACACCTTTGGCTGACCAAAACAGTAGATGTCCTGTATTAATTCATAGATCCTAGTATACCTTTGAAGCATGTACCATGAGCTTAATTTTTGCCATTTTGGTTTCCATAGAATATTAGTTTCATGATTGTATTAAGTGGTTCATATGATACATGTGATAATGTAATTCTTAATTGTACATTGGTTTAGGTACTTTTTTCCTAGAAAAGTAACTTGTGTTTTTAAATAAAAAGCATTTTCCAAACCTGTATGATAAAGGAGCACTTTTCCCTAATGGAACATTTCCTAGGAAAAAATATTTTGCAGAAAACACTTTAGAACAATTAGAGACAAACGTGATATGATAATCATGGAGAATCTTAAGAGATAGCAAAGGGAGTGAATGATATGGACAAATCTTGTGAAAATTAGGGTTCTTTAATATATAGTTTGAACATGAAAATCTAAAAACTGAATTTTTCCATAATTTCAAACTCTGGAGAGTTAAAATTCCATAAAATTCATTCATTCAGAGGAAAGCACCCAAATCCAAAGTTTCCCTTGAATTATCCTTTAGTGACCAGATCTCATCTAAATTTCCAGTCATTTCAAAACACCAATATCATAGTTGTGCCAGGCCAGACACCCATGCAAGGCTGGCATTTTATGCAAAACAACAAAAGCATCAGAAGCTGTGATGTTTAATTTCAGCTGTCAACTTGGCTAAGTTATGGTATACAGTTTGGTGAAATGACCACTGGGCTGATTGTTCCTGTGAGGATTCAAATCACTGGTCACTTGATTGCATCTATGGTTGATTACATTTACAATCAACAAAGGATATTGCCTTTAGCTATAAGAAGATTCTCCTCATCCAATCACTTGGAGGCCTACAGCAAAAACTGAGCAGTTTAGCAATCAGGAAGAAGAATTTCTATCTCTACTTCAGCTAGCTAGCTTCTCCTGGGGAATTCCTCATCACCCTCCTGAGATTCCAACTTGCAGCGTCCCCAAGGGAATTTGGATTTGCCAATTCCCACAGTTATGTGAGCCAACTCCTATAATAAATACATTTCTTAATATTTACATACAAATACATACAATACATATATCATGTATATATATGATATATACACATATATATCTCAGATATATGTGTGCACTGTTGGTTCTATTTCTCTGTGGAATGCTAATACAGAAACTGAAGGGTTCAATGGAAGATAGATTACCTTTCAGCCAAGAGGTGTTTATGCAGTTTGTATTAACTCTTCCTGGCTTCCCGATTCCTGAAACAGAAATCTTGTAGCGTCTGCCATATAAAATTAAGTACATCTTGGTGAAGTGTCCTTTAAGGGATGAATGTAAACTTCAAAAGGTCTGAAATGATGTACAAGAGAATTTAATTCTTAGGTTCTGTGAAGAAGTATCAGAGGAATAATTATTAAACCATCATAATATCTACTTAAAATGAAAAGAATCCCAGTTTGTAATACTTTAGTTTTAAGACTATAATCAAATCCTCGGGTGCACATTTTCTTTATGCTGCATATGATTAGAGCCATGTTATTACAATAAGGAGAAAATGAATCATAAGCTGAAATCCCTTCACTCCACATTGAAAACAGCCTCCTTTATATTACTTTAATGAAGATTATATTATAAGTAGAATATTACAGTAAAGCTGAGAAGCTATTATCCTACCCCATTTTTGGTAATTACCTATAGGGTAAATGCTCTCTAATAGAATATTCCACATACCAATGTGTTTGCCATATTATTTAGGGGCCATAGTAATCTAAAATAATTTCTGATGAGCAGCAGTTTCCAGAATAGGCAACTTAACTGAAATTTTACTGGATCTTCCAGTGCATTGTTCATTAATTTAGATTTATTTTTGCCTCCAACAACTTTTTCAGAGACTATGGACTTTTTGTTTTCTCATTTAAAGTATTTTCTCTACATTTTGTTTAGGGAGACTGAATGTCTATTTTACATTTATTGCACAAAATCCACATATCAGTTATACTTTTATGCTTACAAGGCTGAAAAGGAACCAATTAAAAATCACAGTCTTGTTTTAATCTGAAATGCCCAGATTAACTAATCTGGATGCAATTCAAACCTTGCTATGATGCCTGGAAACATGCAAGACCAGGTATGGGCATTGATTCTCAACTTTCTTCCTCTTTCCATTGAAGAGATACACTTCATTATGAAAATGGATATTGGAATATTGACCCCACTTCTTACCTAAGTGTTCATCTCTGAATTTAGGACTCAAAGTGATCAAAAGATATGAGGACGCCTCTTATCTCTTTTTTTTTTTCGCCTCATCTCTTAAGAGAAATCTGCTAATGCAGAAAAAGAAGCTATGGTTGCCAGTCTTCTATTTTGTTTACAATTGTGTACAAATCTCGTGACTATAGTAATATTGTGGAAAGCCCATATATATGGCAGAGTGCTTGTATCTACTGAATATAATTTTCTTTTGATTGATTTTGAATTGGAAAGGCTGGTGACTCTTTGTTGAGTTTAAGACAAAAACCTAGGAAGTAATAGTTAACATCTATTTAAATTGAGCATCAGGGCAATTCCAACTGTAAACATATCTAATCTCATCAATATGATTATTTACATTCATACATGCATAATAATTACACTCATATATTAAGTGCTATATATAACACATTTTTATATGCATTGATGAAAATATACTGCCATTGTTAATTATATTCCCTCACATATGCCACATATTATTTTTATATGAATCCAAGATTTCATATCTAAGTTTATCTAGATTTTGCACATTGGCAAAAATATACTGCCTTGTACAAATTATAGAATTCTCAGTTACCTACAATATAAGCAATTGTTCAGAGAACAACCTTAAAGGCACTGAGGATTTAGCATATATATTTGAGAGAATAAATATGTTCTTATCATCACTGAGAAGCATAACAAACAATTTTGCCTAAGAAAAGATTTAGTCGATTTGTTATAGTTAGTGACAAGTCATAAACCAATGACAACAGTAATGAGCAGTAATTTAGTTAGTGCTGAATTAGAGTCAATAAAGGTAATATAATATTTTAAAATATTATTATTTAGATCAAATACATATGCAACTGAAAAAAGATGCTGATCTTTTGGAAGAAAATAATAATTTAAAATAATTGATTTTACCCACCTTACCTTCAATTATCAAATTAAGAATATTCTACAATTCAATATTCAAACTAATAAAACCCACAGGTTACTTTTCTGTGCCCCTTCTATAAATTAAGCTGCTTTTCCCAACCCATTCTAATTATAAAATCCATGTTTCAGTTATTCCAGTCAACTGTGAATAAATGGACCCGTTTTAAGGCCAATGGTATTGGCTGTATTAATTTCAAACCACATGTCTCCTTCCTTTGGTTTCCTCTATTGATTTTGGTAAAAGAGAATGATGTTTGATTTGAATGAAAGTGTATACAATAGCCAATTTTAATATTTCATTTGCAAGTGGCTACATGTAATGTCTTTCTCCTTTGAACTAATAATAAAAATGTGTCAGTATATTCTAATTATAGAAGCAAGGTAAGGCAGCCCAATCTCTCTGGGGCCAGAAGGAGTACACTTTGTGCATTTAAAATGGGAAAATTATACTCCCAGTGCTTGGCAAGGAGAGTACTATGAAGACATATTTTCTCCCTTCAACAACTGAACCAACTATGAATTTAAAAACAGATGACATACAAATTTGCCAAGGGTTCTAATACTAAGAGAGAGAAAACCAGTAAACAGCAATATTTGCCTTGAGGTTTTCTACTTACTGGTGAATTATAATTAACTATTATTTAAATCTTGGTTATATACTCATCTCAACTTATGTGATCATTAACACCATTGAAATCAACATCAGGACTTATTTTTTGGTGTTAAGAGTATTTCAAATACTCAAAGTCTGACATAGATTTGCACACACATTGAAGAAGTTCCTCAAACCATTTCCCTTTAAGCTGACATAAAAATGAATTTGAATAATATTCACACCAAGAAGACCTACAACAAATGAATATATCTAGACAGAATCAAAATTCAGTGTAAGAAGTGGCTTAAATTGATAATTAGATATATCTAACAGAAAATGCACATGCTAAATGTTTCCAATTCTAAAAGTCTAGCTTAATTTGCCATTCATGCACATATCACATATATGCGTGAAGATGATTAGTGTCTTTAAAATTAGAGGAACATATTTAACAATTTCAAGAAAAGTATAAGATAAACATAAAATTATGCTTTAGCTTTTCCTTAAAAGAAAAACTCATCAAATATGCATAAGACATATAATTAGCAAGGCTACACGTCTACGTTAAATAATGTATACATGCTGTTTCTTAGAGATACAACATTTGAGCTCAGTGACTGTAGGGGGTTGAATGTTAATCCTAATTCTAGTCCTAATCTCTAGTACTTGTGAACATGACCTTATTTAGAAATTGCAGATATAATTAATTTAAGGATTTTGAAGTGAGATCATCCTGGAGTTAGGTTGGGCTCCACACCCAATGACTGGTGTCCTTAAAAGAGAAAGGAATAGGGATTTGAGATGCAGAAACATGGGGAATGCCACGGGAAGATGGAGGTAGAGATTGGACTGACGAGTCTACAGACCAAGGAACACCAAAGATGGCCAGAGCCACTAGAAGGTTGAAGACAAGCTTGGAGCAGATTCTCCCTCAGAACTTCCAGAAGAACCCAACCCTGCCAACACCTTCATTTCAGACTTCTGGCTTCCAAAATTTTGAGAGAATAAATTTCTTTTGTTTTAAGCCACAAAGTTTGGGTTAATTTGTTAAAGCAGCCCAAGAAAATCAATACAGTGGTCTAGTACTAAATGAAAGGACATCTGTGTGTCATTTGTTTTTAAATTCATTTAATTTGTTACCTATGTAACTGCAGGTTAAGGTTTAACAATTGATTTTGATTTCTGAATCATTATAGAGATGCATATTTTCCTTACTTTTCCAGTATTTATAGAATGGCCAAAAGTTAATACCTGATATTATGAAATTGGCTATATTGACCTCACCCTTGTGTATTCTTGCTATTGTGAAGTTAACCACTCCATGAATCCGTAAAAGCCCTAAACTCCTCAAAATTGGGGAGGTAAATTTTAGTTAGACCTAAACCTCCTTGCTATGTGCTGGCAATAAACTCTTTCTCTGAAACCCTGATGTCTCAGGGATTGGTCACTATGAAGTACATTGAGCAAGAACCCACTTTTTCTTGGTAACATCTATAATCTCAAATGTCAAGGCCAATTGTTTATAGCACTCCAAGTAATCAAACAAGAACCATCTGCCAAAGTATTCATTTCATACTTTGGAGTCTGAGGTGACTACAGAGATGTTTCTTTAGAAAATTCAGAGTTTGCATTACGAAAATTTCAGAAAAAATAAAAAATAAGGGTAAGTAGGGGAAGGAGTTTTAGTTCTCACTAAAACTCTAGAGGCATTCAGTGTATAGAAGCAAGGTTAATAATTTAATGGGTGATATAAATCTGCCTTTGATTCTTCAGGTAGAAAGAATAGAGAAATTTCTTCTAAAATGAACTAATATTGTCAATGAAGAATTTTCTTTTAGACATTCAAATAGTTGGGAATCTGCCCTTTTGATCAGATTTTAATGTTTCACCCACCTACATTTCTCAAACTTGAGCTTGAAACCCTTGCTTAGAATACAGATTCCTTCATTTTTCCTCAAGATTCCCATTCAGGACAGCTATGAGTGTGAGTACGCTGCATTTGTAATAACCATTTGGGTAATTGTGATGCAGAAAGTAATTGACCACATTTTGAAATACACCCCTTAGAAAAATGTGTTCAATTTTTACCCTATCATAAAAATACACCACAACATTTGATAAAGTATACATTCTCCACTTTTTTCTCCTGACCCAATGAATTCGAATCTGAGGTTTGTAAGAACTGGCATGATTATTATGATTAGACAATTTCACACTGCTTAGAACCAAAAATCTGACCTGATTGACTTTGATACGTGCATTGACATCAGTATTAAAAAGAAGTGACTTTCAAAGAACACAAATCCTCTATATCATATTATATATCACAGGGTCTATGTTTTTGTCAATTAGGCAACCCAATCATCTGGTAGAAAAATTCAAGTTTTGTTCAAATTTACCTTTGAGGTCAATGTTCATCCTAGTGTCTTTCTCAGCATCTGCAGACTCCTTCAGCCTGCTGCTTGAACAGTTGTTAATGAATGAAGATCACCCCAGCCTGCCCCCCTGCTGTTGCTCATTTGCCCATTAGCATCTGCTTAAGCAGCAGGCTGGGGGAAGCTCTGGTGGCCAATCACCGTAGCTGATGAGGATTGGGGTAAGGAGGCCTCTGTTGCCAACAGAGCCAGAGCATAAATCAACTGCAATCCTGGCAAAGGTTATTAATTGTAGGAAGGGTGACATATATTACAGTGTAGGAAAGGAGAGAAGCTATCTTTGACATTTATGGGAAACAAGATAAAGCTAAAACATTATCTGTAAGCTAACTTCTGCAAAGCCATTGAATGCCTTAAGCCTCACAATAAGATTCTGATGCTTGGCAAATGGCTGGAGATAAAAAAATCACACCTAGAAAGAAAATCACCCTTAAGACTTCTTTGAAGCCAGATAGTCTATTTTATTTAAAGCTCAAATTATCTCATTATCAAACATTTTAGGGAAAGACTTATTCTACTCTCTCAGTCAAACTGGACATTTGCTATTTGTTATTCCCCATACTCTCCAGTTTGGGAATTGGATGAATTAAGGTAGGTTAGACACAGTTAATGAAAGAAGTTGGACATTCTACTTTATATACTCCATACATAGGCAGATATGATTGAATAGCACCAATAAAAAATAGAGAGTGTATAAGTTACACAGAAAATATGGAATGTTGACAGAAAGATATAGATATTGAAAGTATTTTGCACATTGGAAAATGCTAAGTGGAAAAAGATTAGTGTGAGAGATTTTACATGCCATAACAAGCAGCATTCAAACAGACTCAGTGAGGACAGGGTGTTGAGTACCTGACAAATAAATGACACTTCATAGAAAAATCACTGTACATTTTCTATAGTCATTGTGGATCAAATGTTGTGCTTGGAATTCACTCTTTGGTATATTAGAGAAATATTAAACAGGAGTCTTACCTCAAGATGTTTTCAGATCATTAGGGAGACGTCATCCACACATGGAAAATATAAAATAACTACATGATATAGAAAAGGAAACAGAGAGAGTAGAAAGTGTTAATAAAATCACCTTTCAGCACCTCAATATTCTCTAAGTTGCTATGTAATGATTTACATAATTTCTCTACCTAACATCAAGTTTTGCTTGTGAAAGAAAATTCTTTTTTTCTGGGCATTAATTCATATCATATTTAATGTAGAATTCCAATGTTACTAATAATAGCAAAGTAATAAATGATTTTCCTGTATAGTGATATATGGTGGATAACAGTAAATCTTATCAACCTAATTAAATGTAAATATTCCTAAAGCAACTATAATTTTGGGAATTGTAGTATCAAGATATCAATGCATGCATTTGTATAACTCTCCAACAGAGAATTAGCACAAAATGGCAATGGCAGTTTTTTAGTGTTTGATGCAGTTTTAGTGCATTGTAATAAAGTTCACATATAAGGATGTCAATGAAAATACAATACAAATATATGAATACTCTGAGCATTGTTGTTTAGAAAATCACATTGTTTTATGTTTGTGTGTTGATTAAAAATCTAAACAACATGAGGCTGAATTATTTTGTAATGCATATCATATCCTTACATATGAAAAGACCTACCTCAACAAACAAAGCAATACATTTCAAATGTTCATGACTGTATTCAAGCATTTAAACAACAAACTAATAAATAGAGCTAACTCAGTGAAAGGAATTGGTTTTAAGCAGGTTTAAAGGGAGATTTTAAATTTCTATTAATTTTTAAAAAAATATTTTCTCCGTGTATTCATTGTGTAATGAAAAATATAATTAAAAGTGTGGAGAACATAATCAAAATCAAAATTTCCAATAGCAAAATCAGAATTCTAAGTAGCAATATCAAAATATATTTCCACATATTCTGGACTGAATTTGAACCTTTAAAATCAAAATTTCTGAAGCTGGTATTTTTAACTACCTCACCATGTGATTCTGAGGCATGCCAATATTGATAATCTGAGTTCTACATAAGCCATGTCTAGAGAAGCTGGGCCAGCGCTGCTGGACCTTTTTGACTCCAGGCACTTGTGAGCCATCCCCTGTCCCATGACTTCCTTTAGGATGAGCCTAGGAAACTTCTTTTCTTTGCCACCAATTTCCAGAATCAGCTCTTCCTGGTCCAGTGTCTCCACCAGAAGGCCCATCCTTGGTTCGTATATTGGGAGTTGACCTGCGTGGCTATGACTTCCTACTGTCTAGAACCAGCCAAGTTTGAAAAGGTGAGGTTGCCATTGTGTTAGACTTAAGAGCTAAATTCAGGGGTCTGAGTCTGGTGCATTACTTGCCTGGGATTGGGGTGCTTCAGACTTTCCCATGAAGATGAAAGTTATGGAAATTTTATTTGTTTTGTTTTAGCCAGAAAGATACCAAGGGAGGAGCTGTCTACATGAGGATTAGCCAGCAGAACATTTCTTCCTAGGCAATGTCTTCATCCTCTAATCAGTGTTTTTAGTACCTCTGGAATCCTCTTTGCCTCACTAATTCACTTTGGGAGCCCTGTAGTCAATTAGTCCTTTTCTGGGCTAGTTCTTGCATCAGTTCTCTCAGGACTTGGAAGAGATCTGCTTCCGAACCCAGCAGGTCCATTGGGATCCAGAAATCCATGCTCTTGTGCCTTATGTCCTCATAGGTGAAGATCTGTTTCCAGTCTACCCCAGTTCCCTCTAGAGCGAAAAGTCTCCTACTTATCTCTCATTCCAGGGATCATCTTCCAATACCCACTGGGAATAACCACTCCCACCGTGACAGCTCCCCCACCCAATACACACACCTGTTTCTTGATACCCATCCACAATTGTCAAGGGTATGGAGGGGTTTTCAATAGTACTTTGATCAGCCTGTTACTATAATCAGTGCTGTTGTAGAAACTTAGTAAGTCTCTTAGTTTTGTGAAGGCAGGACTCAGACCTTTATTTACTTCTTTTATCATTAATTCACACAATTTTTAAAAATACATAGACTTGGGCAAAGCCAGAGCTCACTGTGGCAATTAAAAGTATGGTTCTGTCAGTTGAGAATCTTGGCTGATATTATCTCAATCCATGCTTAAATAGAAAAAAGCAAATCTTTGTTCCATATACTAGCCAGAAAATGTAATATATCACACTGCAAACTTTCCACGTTTTATCAAAAGCATGAAGCCATAAAAAAATTTAAAGTTGTCTAAAGATAAAACACTTCCCCATTTCTTAAGACTGTATCAGAAAATGGAAACTAGAGGCCCACAGACTAAATTTTATTCACAAAAGAAGTCTAGATTTTCTGACAGTGCTTTCAAACATTTCATATATCTGAATGCCTTTAGATAAGGAGTATATATTTCAGTTCTACACAGATCCCACCCTTTTCTATTGCCTTATGCTCTGAAATCTTACAGATTTATATAAACTTCTTGGCATTTAAAGGCAACTGAATAAGTTTGTTTGGGCTCTGAATGACTTAATCCAAGGATATTTCATATGAAGTATCAATGAATCACTTTCATTGAACAGTTCACTCATCTTGTTCTAGGATTACATGGAAGAACATCACTTAATTGTTAGCTATTTCTGAGAACATTTTCCACTCTATAATTCAATGACAATGGTTAGAAAAAGTATCATTTTTTAATAATTGCTAGTGAAAAGTGATGATCATGCAACTAATTATGGTTTCCCTTATATGCATCGGTTAAGGTTTTTTAAAATTATGTGTTATTTTATTTATCCTAAAATTATTTTCATATTAGTGTGAAGAATAAATACAGGGGCCAGCTCGATAGCCCAGTGGATAGGGCACCGGCATACCACATGGGAGGCCCTGGGTTTGGTTCCCGGGGACCTCTCCTAGCGGGTAGACCGCCTTGAGAATGGCAAGCCGCCATGGGCGGGCCAGAGCCGTCATGGGCAGGGCAAAAAGCTGCCACGGACAGGGCAAAAGCCGCGCCTGCTCAGTGACCGCTCTCGGCGTGTCGCCGCAGCGGGGGAGGGGAGGGGAGATATATAATAAAAATAAATAAATCTTTAAAAAAAAACAATAAATACATACGAAACAAGTAGATGAAAGAAAATAATTGCAATAATTTCATATTATAATTGAGATGTATTGCATAATATATAGAGAACATATAATGGGGCCATAGCCTACGTTTCAGTACCTAATGTAAAATAAATGAAATATAATAATATAAGAACAATGTTATATGTAAAAGTTAACCAGGCACTGATTAGATATGTAGACCTTACAATAACACATGCATGCACACAATTAAAACTTTAACTTTATCCAGATTTTAAATTGGGAAGAAATTTTGATGATGATAGAATGGAAGAAATTGAGGAACAGTGAGATATTATAATTTAAATGTGTTTGCAGAAATATTTTTTCATTTTCTTACTTTTCCTTCCTATACTATACCTTCCTGGCGTATCTTTCCTTTCTTCCTGGAATAGAAAATTATTTTCTTTGTGAAACCACTTTTTATTTAGGTTCAATGCATTTTTTAAAA
>PVKH010038972.1:0-11246 GCA_004027955.1 Chaetophractus vellerosus | reverse complement strand
AGCCTGTAGACTGTCCACCTCTATAATTTCTTATACTCCTTTTGTTGTCTCGAGCTGTTTTTTGCCTGGAGGGCACATTCTTGGAAGAAGGGCGCAACCGAAAGCGCCCCCCCCCCCAAGTCAGTCTTTGCCAGCCAAAACAGGGTCAGGGACCAAGGAAGGGGCTACAGACTGACTCCAAAGTGCCCTGGGTAGGAGATCAGGAAGGGCATGGAGAGATTCTTGTGTGGCTCCCCCAAGATGAGCTTTCCTGGCCTGCCCAGCAAATGCAGCCCTTCAACTAACGACCCCTCCCCAACTGTGGGGAAGAGCAGCATCTTTAAGTCTCCACTGCCCTGGGGAAGGCTGAAACAATGGATGCCGCAGCCTTGCCCCGAGCAGGTTGAAACAATGACTGCCCTCCAAACCAGGGCCCCTGCAATCCAAATTCACTAATCCAGAGCCACGAACAGTGCTTAGCAGTCCCCACCCCTGTTCTTGGGAAAGTGGATCTTTTGTCCCTTTCTGTCACCAGCAAGGTAGCCAGGGACTGGGCCCCACAGTGGCCAGAGTGGGGGATAGGTGGCGGCAGCCACTGCGTGGACAGAGCAATTTACTGTCAGCTTCTTTCTCCTGCTCTTCCCTGGATGCAATACAGTATTCTCTGGTCTCCCGAGTTTGAAAAAATTATTTTCAGAGAGTTCCTTCATATTTAATAGTTGTTTTGGTGGGAGGACTAAGTCCTTGAGCTCCCTACTCTGCTCTCTTCCCACCAACAGAAATGAAAGAATGAGTTTATATAACAAGATTATTATATAATCTTATATAATGATTATATAACTATCACATCACCTCATTGCTTAAAAATATTATGTGGCACACCTCCCCCATTTGCTTACAGTTGAATTTCCTAGTCAAGACTGGATGGATGTACAAGATGGAGGGGAGATCTTACATCTTCTTGGAGTGTCAGTTTATTCAATGATAAATAATTTTAAATGTATAGGAACTTCAACAAAAATATTATAGACAATTGCATAAAATTTATATTCATTTTTATGATGTATCATAAAGTTTCAAAGAAGTCTGTGCTTGCTGGGGGGTGTCCTGGATACCCAGGGATACAACTGCATTCTTGTTTGCAGTATTTCAGTGGAAACGTTTGAAGAACACTGGCTTGAAGAGAAATCCAGACACCTGAGTGAGATATTCAGGGTCTTTTTCATCTGAAACTAATCTACCCTTCAGAATCACTGCATAACACTCTTCCCAATAAATATAATGGGATGATGATTTCATGGAACATTCATTATAACATTTTGTTACCTTCACAAGAGGATTCATTGATGATCATCTCCATCAGCTCAATCTGACCTTCTTCTGAAGCTTGGTGCAAAGGAGAGGCGTTCCAATCATCATGTTTGCTTAATCTCTTTCGTTTCTTGACAAAGTTTTGTAATTTACATGTATTTCCTTCAAAAACCACCTAGATGTACATTAAAAAAAAACTGTTACCTCGAACAAGGATATGTAAAACCTATGAATATAAAGCAAATTGTTTTATAGCCTAAAAAGGATTATCATCCAAAAGTAAAGTGTTATTGGGTGCTTATGAGAAGGTAAATATTTTTCTTGGAGAACACAAAATGCTTACCCACATAAAGAAGGCACAAGCAAATGCCTAAACATTGATAGGTACATTAAACACATTTTAAAATATTTCTGATGGTATACTTGTATATGCTATAGACATAACAACCTTGAGAAAAGTTTTGAAGGAAACTTATGGGATCTGATCTGAGAAATAATGTCCAATGAAAATCGAGGGAAATTTGCTTTGCCAAGAGATAAAGCATTTAAGTACAGCATGAGCAGTTTGGTGAGATAGAAAAGTTTTCATGAATGAAAAGGTTATTAAGTCCAGGAAACCACATTACCATCCTCTCATTGGCCTGCCTGCCTATAGCCCATCTCCATCCACCCATCCTTACATACCAGAGCTAGAATAATGTTTGTGAAGTACCATCAGGTAATTCACTTGGTCAGTAAACTAAATGGCTGCCCACTCACTCCCTGACACAAGTAACTCCGCCTCTTTTGGCTACTGGGATTCTGTAGAGGCCAGGTCAGGTAAGCCTCACCTCCTGCATCCTCTCTGCATGCAGCAAAGGCTAAAATCATTGTCCTCTTACTTAAGGCCAGATCTCAGGACACTGAGAGTTTACATACATTGCCCAAAGGTGTGCAACGAGTGGCAAAGTCAAAAATCAAGCAAGAAATGTCTGGAATAGATATTTTGGCTGAACAATGAATGGTAAAATCATCATTCTGCAGAAGCTGAAGCTGAGGTCAAAACCACAATCATAGAATGACCAGTTCAATATAAGAATAAATACCAAATTTTGCTGGGAATGTTTAGATTATTAAAATTTTTAGTAATAAGATTTTAGAAGTCAGGCATTGTAGAGCAGGCTTGATAAGTTTCTTGCACTGCTGCCAGCCAAAACTGCCTGAAAACGTGCAGTTCCAAACAGATGCCCACTTGCCACTGAAAGTCAGGGAGGAGCAAGAGCTTTTTTGAATACTTCATTTTTCTGTAACAGCTTTTTCTTTTCTTCGTACTCCATATTCTTTATTATGTCTGGACTGAAGATGATTTATCATGGATGACAATTATGTCATCTTTGTGAAACTTTAAGGTGGCACAGTTGGCATTCTATTTCTGATCCATTCTCACAAGATATGGTGCATTCCCAAAAGGGACTTTTTCTTGAAAACGCATATCCTAAATAAAATTAAGTTGCTACAAATTAAATAAATCCTTAAAAATCATTGTGTTTATTGTTATCATTGCTACAGCAAACAAAATCTGCAGACCTTCCTGGCTTATGTCATAGCTTTGTCTCTACTATCCTGCCTTGTATTACTATTTAAATTTGTGTAACTATTTTGGCACAAAAAATATATTATGTCCTTCCTAAAGTTAAGTAATGAACCTCTCCCAATATCTGTATTAAGTGACAATATATTTCCTTATACAACTACCTAAAAGTTCTTAATTGTTTTATATATAAAATTAAGACATTAAAAATATAGTTTTATTGAATTTTATTTCCATTGACTGATAAGATTTCTGTTCAATGTTACTTCTAGAATTCCTGCCTATATTTGAAAGTTAGTATTCAGGTACTATCAATAAAAACAAATGACATCTTACTCTATTGCTAGCATTTTTATATTGTGTATATGTGATAGCCATTCACCCAATCAGAGATATCAGAAAAGACTTTGAAGTAGGTATTCTGCTGTTTGGCTGCCAAGAGCAAGGCCAAACCAGAGCTAAATTGCAGACTTTGGCCCAAAACTGAGGCTGAAGCTGAACTCTGGCATGTCCTTAAGTTGAATACAAATTATCTACTCCAGAAGCCACACTTTCTAGCACCTGCTATGCTGGCTCTACTCACACCATGCTTGAGCTTCACTGTGCTTTCCTATTCCTTTCCTTGTTTCCAGGCTGCCTATCTTCCTCTGGTCCTCCTAAATCATACTACCTTCAGGAGGACTTCATGAAACTATAATATACCACCTTTTAGCCCAGCCTCTCTCTCATTCTCTCGTGAGTGCCCAGTGGAGTTTTCCAGAGACCACATGATGTGTGGGGACACCAGAGTGCTGACAGTTACTAGAATGTGTACCATATATTCTTGTGTTTTTAAATTTATCTACATTTTAAATTCTAATACGGTAAATATCGATAGGTGCAACCTATATAAATGAACACTTTTTAAGATCACCATGTTTTTTAAGAGTTCAAAGCAGTTTTGAGACAAAAAAGATTAAGAAACACTCTTCAGTTCTTATTCTCTCATTTTATGCATTGCCTATACTAAATGTATTACACATATTTGTATATGGAAGGAAGGGAGGGAGGGAGGGAACAAAGTAAGAAAGGAAAGAAAAAAATAGAGCTCTTTTAGGGTGACACCATAAGGCCATATGGACTATTATATACACTAGATCTTCCCTGAACTATTTGGTTAATTTGTATCCTCTAGAGGCTTAAAAAATGAATAGGGAAAAATGAATGGAACTTCATTCTAGCCGTATGATATTGTACAGACTAAAATAATTTCTCAATGTTCCTTCCAGCTTTGGAATTATGTCACCAAATAATACTCTTGCCTGAAATTTTTCCAAAGCTATTTCATCATTTGTACCAAAAGCAAAATGGTCTATGAGACAGTAGCTCTTCAGTGAACCCACTGTAAACAGACTGTTCTCTGAAAATACAGAAATATCCTCCAAATAAATGATCCAGACTCTTGCTTTAATTCCACCTTTGACTGTGATGGTCACATTTGACACAATATAAAATATGTGTCCAAAATTCTATTTTAAAGATTACCAGAGTGCTTCTTACCGCTAAAACAAAAACAAAAGAAAGTATCATCATCAAATAAAACAAAATGTTCAAGTACTTACTTACTTTAATATAGTCAATAAAGAATTGGGCATATTAGGATTTACCAGGAAATGCCAGGTTGAAATAAATTAAAGATAATCTCTCAAAATTTTGAACTTTGTTTTTGCTTCTGCTATCACAGAATAGTACCTACAAAATCACTCTTCTATGGTAGTCACTTAGAAATGTGTCACTTTTCAACTACAACATTGAATTCTGTATAAGCTACACATAGTTTAGTGAATGCATGATATGAACATCCAACCATTTCCAAAGTTACACATATTAAGTAATAAATTAAAGATGAGCTTCTTGGAGACATATGTACTTTCTCAATGCCTCACCCTATCAAAGAGGCTGTTCACCTAAGTCCATTTGGAAGCATTTTAGTGCTTGAATTTTGATATGTTCTTTGAGAAGCTACTGCCCATCCCACAGTTCCAGAAAGGGCAATGGACAAGTCAGTTCAGCAATGTGCTGTCAATACAAACCCAATTACACACTCTTTAGAGCAAGTACTAGCTTCAGATGCTCACAATGTTTTGTCATTCTCATCAACAAAACAGTATCTAAATGTTTTAGACACATTCTTCAGTTGTGCTAAAGGGGCCTCAACCATCTGAATTTGGTGTATCCCACGCCAAGGCAGACTGAAGAGATTTCTTAAAGTTCTTCAAGTAAGCTAAGGCTGTCATTTATGCAAATTAATATATTCATTCAATGTATTATTCTATTGCAAACAAGGTCACTTCAGATTCTTTTCGATTCTGAACTATAATGACTAGATACAGATCATAGTAGACTAGATCACTTTTAGAGAAGTTAATTCTAAGCCTTTAGAAACAGAAATCAAATACTATCTTTTATATGCTCCTTTAGTGAAATGCACATAAGTAGTAATGGGGAGAAACTAAAATGAGAGATTAGAACTAATGAAAAGTTAAATGCTAAAGTATTAACTTTTTTGAAAGAAAGTAATTGGGAAAGGCTAAAGGCTTTTGTCAAATGGTTCTTCTGTCACAAGATTTCTCATCTTGCAAGTTTTCTGTGACCCTTAGATTTTGTTAGTATTCCTGGGATAGTTTTGTGTACTAGAGAATATATATTATATACCATATCTTGTCATTAGAAGCCACCAAAAAGTCCCCTGGGTTCCGAAATCTCTGCAGTATTATTATATATTGCTTTGTAAAGAGTCCAACTACTGGGATTTCTACAGAATGATCTGGAATTACTGCAGTTAATAAAATATATAAATCCCTCCATCTACAAGTCTTGGTACAGCTTCTAACATGGCTGGTGCAGCTTCCAACATGGCTGCATTTGACATGAGCAATAAAACTAAATAAATAAAACATGAAGAAAAACAAGTGTTAAGCTTTGTACTACAGAAATCCTTCAGAAAATCTCTCTAGAAAAGTAAATTACATCAGTAAGCTCCTTTATGTTATGATTTTTGAAATTTTAAAATTTCTCCTTGCCCTAAAGTATCAATTCCAAGACACTATTCTATAGTGCTTGAAATCTGCTCATGAGTTAGTTCTTTGTATTAAGCCAAAAGGCCTCCAATAAAAGGCTAATTATAAGGAGAGAAAAATGGTGTTCAACTTGGCTGTGCAAACAAACCTTGGGAGGACAGGTTTGTCCATTTTTGAGATCTACTGCCCATGCCTGACTCACACATGTGATTGCTGACAATGCTAATGGGTGCAACCTATTTAGAGGGCAATTTGGCAATCTCTACCAAAATTAAAACTGTTCATACCTCTTGACGCTGCTAAGATTTTAACATACAGACACACCCACAAAAGTCCCAATGGACAGACAAAAGTGCTTATATGCACTCAGTCATGTGTATAATAATAGCGAAACAAAACAGAAACAACCTAAATGTTCATTAAGACAGGGCTGGTTAAATAAATCATAATACATTCCTACAAAGGAATACTATAGAGCTGGTTAAAAGAGTGAAACAAATCTCCAGGTGCTGATTTGAAAAGTATCCCACAATACGTTTCAAGAGTAAATTGAAGTGCGAAACACTGCAACTTAACATTTTTGTAAACATGTGCACAGGAACTGTTAAGATGATTCCACTGTGGAAAGGCACTTGCAGTGGGGTTTGGAGCGACACTTTTGATGATAACTTAACGTTTAATAAGAAAGCCTTCCTCTTGCTGACAATCTGTAGGAAATCCAGTAGCAGTTCGCTGAGCACCCCAACAGTCTGCGCCCCTAAGACTCCGCCCTCAGCTGGTAGCTAGTGCTGCTTTTAGAACAGAACTTCCAGGATCTGCATAACTATTAGAAACCACCATTCAGACCTTAAAAAAATCCCCTGAGAACACTCATCAGTCTTCAACGGACTTCTTCCTCCATAGTCTTTCCTGATGGCCCCCAATCCCTCGAGAAAAATACCATTTCTGCTTGTTTTACTTGGGGCGTCCCCCGTAACACTTCATTGCAGGTGTTTGTTTCTCTGTTTCATTCTACTAGACAAGAATGCGTCTCAAACCCAACGTATCTCTTTAACAGTTATCTGACTTCTAGATACAGCCAATTAGCTGTTGGGTTCTAAATAAAATCTACTAAAAGGTCCAAGTGAAACAAAACACGCTCTGAAATTCTGGTTTTAGGCAGTTGCCGGCTTCTGCCAACAGCCAAAGGTACCTTTTGGGTAGGTCGCTCCCAACTGCAGTTGCCAATCCGTGAGCAAGAAAAGGTAGAACAGACAAGCAAACAAACAGAAAGGACAAAGCATGCACAGTGTGGGCGTTTTAATAGCGTGGCCTCCCAGGATCCCCACATTCTGAGAAGGTCTTCTCATCTACCGCGCACACACCCGGAAGCAAGCATCCCCCTCGCCTCTCCACGTTTCCCGGTCCCCTATCCCGGGGCTGCCCGCAAGGAAACCTCCAACCTAGTAGGGCAAAGTTAGGAGCCGGCTCCCACCCGGACTTCCGAGCCCGTCCCGCCCTTGGTACCTTAAAGGAGTCCTTGCAGTCCTCCATGTCGTTCTCCACGCCCTCGTAGACAACGCCCCGGGGCTCTTTCTTCTCCCCTGGGTGCAGCATCTTCCTCAGGCTGCGCTTCATTGACCCCACCCCGGGCGCCACCTGCTGCATCTGCTGGCCGCGGGCACCTGGAAGGGAGGACGCGGTGAGCGGCGGGCGCAGGGCGGACCAGCAGTGAGCGCCACCAGCGTCGGGAGCCGGGAGTTCTCTGGCACCGCGTGGTTCTGTAGCCGCGAAAAACTCGCTCAGCGAGAAGCAGGGGGACCTTCTGGAGGGAGTGCTCTAGCCTAGGCTACTTAAAGCGCAGCAGCCGGGAGGGGCGTAGCGAGGAGGCAGAGGCAGACCTCCTGTCCAGAAGCAGCAAGGGGACGCCGCGTCTGCTCGGGGCTTGCCCCTTGAAGGTGGAAAGCAGGCTTGCCTCCAGCAACGTCCCTCCTTGAGTCAAGTTTTCAAGGCAGAACCCAGCGCATTTATCATAGAAACACTGAGACCCCACCCCCTTCCATTTCCAACCGTGGTGTGCGTGTTTATGTCAGAGGGAGAAGGGAAGGGGTGAGGCAGAATAACTGGGTACATTAAGAAGATTTTTTTTTTTCATTTTTAGGGATTTTTATCCGCACTTAAGCTGCTGGGCTTGGATTTCCCGCGTCCACCTCCTTTTGGAGGCCTCCTTTAATGTGGAAACAAGGTGCTTAGGAAAAAAATCCTTTTCAGACATCTGGGAGAAAGGCGATCAAGTCCCTACGAACCTTAGTACCCATTTCTTATGGATAACAACACTAATTCCACTTCGTGGTTTGGCTTTTAAGAACGGCTAACAAAAACGACAGTTGAGTAAAACATAAGCCATTATTGACTGGTCTAAGCTTTTACCTTCTGTTTGAAATGCTTATCTTTATGGGCTTGCTGCTGCATTTACTGATCAACAGCATAGGTGTAAATTGTGGAGTGCGGTAAAAAGATGGCAAGGCTAGTTTTCCATTTCTGTACAGACACAGGAGCCTCTGACATGGTTGTCTCTGCATTTAGGCCTCAAGCTTGGAAAGTAACAACGCTTCTCTTTTCAAGGCTCATTGTACTTTGCACAGGACAGAACTCAGTTTTGAGGGTCTTTTGTTCTGACAAAACTGTTTTCCTTTAAAGCACTGGTTGCAATGTTTACCTTGTTATCTCCAGCACCTAACCCAAGACTTTCATGGGTCTGGAACCCAGCATACAGCTGCACTCAATGGAGGTGTGTGGACTGTCTGACCTTGGACTACACTGAAATTTGGGATATATAGAGTGGTCTTGACGATATTGAGAAACTATGGAAGAATCCCCCAAATCTTCTAGTTGATGTGGCAAGTTGCCATCAATTCCACCCCTGGAGTGGAATTCCTTGCAAAGAATAGTAGTGAAGTTATTACCAGTTATCAATTCACTAATGTGGCTTGTTGAAAGATCGGTGAAAAATACAGACATCCAACATTCACACCTGCACAGGTTTCCCACCAGCATCCATGTTCAGGGAATACAGAACAGGAATTAGCTGCATGCCTTTCTATTATTTAGTTGAAGTAGGTAATGCATTTATAAAAATCAATAAAGAAAAGCATCAGAGGGGCGGGGAAAAGAGTAACTTTACTTAAGCCACTGCTATCTGCCCAGGATTTTACATATACCAGGTCCTCCTTTTAAAATGGAAATGCTTCATAGAAATATTAAGACATTTTATTTGTTAGCAAGAATTACTTTGATCAATTGCCTTTCTCATAACATTTGGCTGACAAAGGGTCATTAAGACAAAAAGGGAATAAAGAGGAGTCCCAAAGTGGTCATTTTGGAAGCTGGAACAGAGGACATATCATGGTGATCAGCATCAGATGACAGTGTTAGCTCTAGAAGTAAGGGATGGGGACAGAGGCAGGGAGCTTGGTGCTGGGAGGAAGGTCACACGCCAGCCTCTCTCCTTTGCAGAATTCCCTGATGCCAGCTGTAGCACAGAATCTTTACAGAATAACGCCTTCTGCATTCTTGCTTCTAGGTTCCACTTATCATCCCCAAACCACTTATTCTTTTTAACTTGTCCCTTCTGCTTTAATACTGAATGATGCAGATGGTTGTTTTTATAGATTTGAATTCTTTTCTGCTTTCCATTTATGAAAATAGGGAGCTTGAAATGTTAACTTTTCCTTTCATCTTTTCCTTGACTTGTTTGTTTTAGGCACTTTTCAGACAGTGTCCTCCTAAAATCTATCAGGAATTACCATCACCATTTCTTATAAATGGCTAAATTATTTCCTACCCATCAAACACATCTTTTTCACAGGCAGTGCTTCCTTTGTTAAATTACTGCAAATCCTCATCTCAAAATCATAATATAGACAGGGCCAAGATGGTATTTAGCCATTTACATCAATGAGGATCTTATTCCCCTTATTACTGATGGATAATAATAAAATGAAATATTTTATATACCAAAATAGAGATAATCAGAAAATTAGAGAAAAATAAGACTTCACAGAAACTCCTAGAAACTAATTTTTATGACCAAACTACTTTTTGAAATGGCTCAGGATTTTTTTTCAAAAAATTGAAAATAATAATAATAAATAGGATTTTGTTTCAATTTTGGAAAATAAAAATAGTTACAGGATAATCAGCTCAATAACTTTTACCAAAAGTCAAAATAGTAAAAATATTTTAATTAAAGTATTTTAATTTATACCTTAAATTTAAAAAAAAAGTTTCTGCTCACAAATTAATTATAAAAATGTTTGTTTTTTAAAGCCTTCATTAACTCAGATATATTAACATCTATAGTTGAAGGTAAAAATATGTGCCAACCTTAACTTAAGTGTCTTAACTTAGTAATATAATGAAAAGGAGTCCAATAAATCCACTAAGTAACAAAGAAAATTAGTATTGCATCATTTAAATATGTATATATATTATGAAATTCATGTGGGGTTTCTGCAAATATCTTTCTATTTTGATTTCTAGTTGTATCTGGCTGTGGTCATAGAACATATTTCAAATGATGTCAATCCATCTAAATTTAAATATCAACATACTTGTTATCCATCCTGGAGATTGTTCAATGTGAACTTGAAAAGAATGTGTTCTCTGCTGTCATTTAGTAATGTTTCTGAATAGATTCATTAGGTCAGCTTGATTAATAGTGTTAATGTCTTCCATGTTCTTTACTGATTTTCTGACTATTCTATCAGCTATTGAGAGAGAAGTATTAAAATCTCCAATTTTAATTGTTGGAATTTTCTACTTCTCCATTCAATTCTGTGAGAATTTACTTCATTTTGGGGGAGGTCTCTGTTGTTGGGTGCATGCATATTTATAATTGTTATGCCTTCCTGTTATATTTCCCCCTTTATTGTTATGAAATTGACTCCTTTATCTTTAGTAATGTTTCTTGTTTTAAAGTTTTTGTTGTCCGAGATAGCCCTTCTATTTTTTTTTTTTTAAAGATTTATTTATTTTATTACATATCTCCCCTTCCCCCCCGTTGCGGCGACGCGCTGAGACTTGGTCACTGCGCAGGCGCGGCTTTCCCCGCTTGTGGGCGGCATCTGCTTCTATTCACGGCCGGCTCTTGTTTCAGTTCGCGGGTGGCTGGCTGCGCTCCATTTGCGGGCGACCTGCCCTGCCCGTGGCGGCTTTTGCCCTGTCCGTGGCAGCTTTTTGCCCTGCCCACGGCGGCTCTGGCCCGCCCATGGCGGCTTGCCATTCTCAAGGCGGTCTGCCCGCTAGGAGAGGTCCCCGGGAACCGAACCCAGGGCCTCCCATGTGGT
>PVKH010038971.1:0-11252 GCA_004027955.1 Chaetophractus vellerosus | reverse complement strand
CATGATTTTCTTCTTAAAGCTGTTTCTCCTTCAATCTGTCTTTTCCATGTTCCTTTTAGTCCAAACTGACAGTGGTTTTGTTCATACAACACTCTCAAAAATGTGGTTGGTTTAGCATGCAAGAAGCAGGGGTCTAAGCCATCAGACAGTAGAAATTCCACAAGTCTTTCCATGATAACTGCATCTTCAATCCTGATTTACAAGTTCCAGGTTTAGCTAAGTCTTCAAATGGGGCACTTTCATCTGGGAACTTGATTTCCAGAAACTTGGAAGTTCCAGAATCAGTTTCTGTTTTCTTTGTGCCCAGTAATTCAGTCCTGAGCTTATCCCGCTCATCTATCATTTTGCTATAAGCTGCAAAGGGAAGCCAAGCTACATTCTCCGAGTTTACCTTGGAAAGTTCTTCAGCTAAATTCTTAGGTTTGCCATTTTCAAATTCTGCCTGCCATATAACACCAGGAGTTAATCTTGCTAAATTCTCTGCAACTTTAAAACATGGGTCGCCTTTCCTCCAGTTTCCAATAATAGTTTCATCATTTACTTCTAAGGCCTCATAAAATGTCTCTTTAGTATCATCTCACAGTTATTTCCTTCTAAGGCCTTATCAAAAATAACTTTAGGGTCCATATTGCTACCAACAGTCTCTGCAAAGCAATCTAGACCTTTTCCATCAAGCATCTCACAATTCCTCCAAAAAAATATCCCTTACCCATTTATAAAACCTTTCCAGCATCTTGGTAATTGCAAGAGCACTTCCCCACTGTTTGGTACCAAATTCTGTATTAGTCAGCCAAAGGGGTGCTGATGCAAAATACCAGAAATCGGTTAGTTTTTATAAAGGGTATTTATTTGGGATAGAAGCTTACAGTTACTGGGCCATAAAGCATAAGTTTCTTCCCTCACCAAAGTCTGTTGCTTCATGTTGGAGCAAGGCAGCTGCCAATGTTTTGCCAGGGTTCAGGCTTCTTGAGTTCCTCTCTTCCCAGGGCTCTGTTTCTCTCTGGGCTTAGCTCTTCTGTTTCTTTCACAAGGTCAGCTGCAGACTATGAGGCTCTCTAGGCTTTGCCTCTTTCCACAAGGCCAGCTGTGGGGCTCAATGCCCTGTTGATGGGGCCCAGTCAATGCCCTAATCATAACTTAATCATGCCCAGATTATCAGACCAGTTTACACACATAATCTAATCTCTATTTTTAGAATTCATAACTATATCAAACTGCCAAACTGCTACAGTCTGCAAGTTCCCTTGTCTTTTCTCAAATCTCTTATAACAGAAATTCTCAAACTTTGGTTTGCATAGGTGTCATCTGGGGAGCTTGGTAAAAATACTGATTACTGGAATTCATTCTGAGATTCTGACTTGGTAGATCTGGGACATACCCCAGGAATCTGTATTTTTAACAAGTAACCCAACTAATTTAGATATCAGTAGTCCATACTTACAGTTTGAGAAATACTGGCCTATTTTCTATCATGGCCTATGTCATGGTCATTAGCAAAGAATGGGATGTATGACTTTCCAAGTGAATAACACTCAATTTCCACCACCCCCCCAAATCTTGTAAAAGACTTATTTTAAAAATAGATTTTTCTCCAAAATATTTTGAACTTAGGTCCTTTTGCAGTCTTACACAATGTGATTTTCATGCGGCAGGCATTCCTGAGCCCTAAGATGAAAAACATTTAATGGATATTCCATCCCTATCGCCCTGTTCTTGGAAACATAATTTCTCATTTTGCATCTGACCTTCTACACATCATTATGGCTCCCTTCAACCTCACTTGATGTGATCTGTCATCAGCCTGAGAGAGGCTGCTGGCTCTGCTGTGGTCCTGATGCCTGATTGCTGTGGCTCCCACATTTTTTTTTTTCTTTAGCTTTTGTTCTTCTTCATATCCAGACTTGTCCATATATTTCATTGAGACCTAACAGAGAAAAACAACTGTTGGGATAATGAGCCTGAACATTAATAATCTCCTTTAATAAGCTTTCTCTTTTGTTGGTGTCCTTTAGTGAGTATATCTATTATACAGGAAGGCGAACCAATATCAAGGCCATAAAGGGCTTTCTCATTACTCAAATACTGGGTGGAAGATGGACATTTAATGACATTTCCAATAACTCTTGAAAATTCACTATCACCCATGTATTTTACCAGTAAGATATCTGTAATAAATGTTAAGGCTAGTTTGGTTACAAGTCCCATACAGCAGTCATTGCTGCACGTGACTATTTAAATTTAAACATGAAAGTTTTTTTAAAAATTAAAGTTTAGTTTCTCAGAGTAGCTACCTTTCAAGAACTCAATGGCCACATGCGGTTAGTTGCTGCCTATTAGACAGTGCAAATATAAAACCTTTCCACCAGAAAGTTTTATGAGATAGTATTGCAATAGATTCTTCCAGTTGATCTGAGCCCATCTGATCAGAGTGAAAAAGCCAGTACCTTCTAAGCAAAATGCTTATATAGTTGTTTGCTTCTGTTAATCTCTTGGGTTAAGTTGATCTTGATAAAACTTTTGTTCTAGAAATTTCTACTTAGGACAGTATGCTGAGTGTCCCTTGGCCTCTCATGAGTATGATGCATTTCTGAAGTGTTAATATATGTTTTTACCTACAATTGAACTGGGAATTGTTATTCCATAAGAGTCTCTGGACTTATAGGCAGAGGTTGAGTCCTTTACAAGTGATTTAATACCTTGAAAATTTGCTTTACTCTTTAAAAAAATTGAAATACAAAAATTATTTCAAATAGTGTTATCTCAAACAGTGTTATAAATTACTGCTTAAGAAAATTTGTAAAACAAACACCTACGGAAATGATTTTTCCTATTGAAAATTAATTGTTTGCTTTATGTTAAACAGAAAGTTATTTTGTATTTTCTTTGCATTAAAAAAGAAATTGTTTAAATGGCAAGCTTCTTTAATGCAAGATGACTTTTTGTTTTGACTCTTACATGTCTATCCAAGAACATCAATTTTATCATCAGATTGTTTCCAAAACATATGACTCCACCCTCTACTCACAGGTCAAAAGAACTGCTTTCCAGATCTTTGCCAGAGATTTCAACCTTCAACTTTTTATAATCCAGCTTTTATAAAAATGTTTGCTTATGAAAAGATTATTTTGGGAGACCTGTGTTCAAATCTTTCCCAGGCAAGGAAGATGTTGCATGAAGGGGCTCAGGTAGTATGGTCAGTGGTAGTTTTGTATGGCCAAGTCTGCTGTGGTCACAGCCTTGATTCTTACCAGTCCAGGCCAGGAGTCAGAGAAGCAGATTGATGAAAACAGGGCCAAAGGGTCAAAAAAAAAAAAACAAAAACAAAAAAAACAGGTAGGAAGGTGTTACTGAGTGATTAAAGGATATGCTTTTTAATAACTGAAAGCTTTTAACAGCCCATAGTTGGAAAGAAAACTAGTTTATAGGGTCATATTTCCCCTGGCCAACTAAGCTCTGGCCTAGGATTGAGTCTGACTGTAAGAAGACTGCACAAGCTTATACTGTATTATTTTTGATCCACTGCAGATTCTTTTTATTGAGATGCATTTTTATGTTATGTTTTTGGGTTTTAATGAAGGATGGTACAAGAAATAACACTATGAAATTGCATATTACATTTACTACAGAAATTGGTGTTGATGACATGCTTATACAGCATAGTGCCTCATCTAAAGTCTACCATGTGGGGCATTTATTTTTAGAGTTAAAAGTTAGAAACCTTTGCTACTACACAGGAATTGCTGTTTCCCCTTGGTTGAAATAAAAATTAATAAAAATAACAAAATCAACTGAGGAACTGACAGATTATCCTTTTTTTTTAACTTTGGCTTGTAGGAAACATAAAATCAAATTCATGCCTTTGGTGGCTAGAAAGATGGGAGATGGCAACTGGTTCTTGAATTGGCAGCATATACATGAAACCTCCAAACCTTTAACATGTGACCTGGAGCCTCTCGGATCCCCCAGTTGCTGATATGCTTATGATCCACAAATGACCACTGTTCCATCACTTACTAGAAATAAGAAGAGAGAGACTAGGAAGTGGATGTCAAGGTAAGTATTTGTAGATCACCACTGGATGCCTATTACACATTCAATAAATACTGGTGGAGACTTTTTATGTGCCAGGTACCATTCTGGATGTTTATTATATACACCAATGAACCAAGAGACAATGATGTTGGTTTTAGTGCATGTCATCTGGCTGTGATTTTGAGGATTTGGGAGTGGCTTGAAGGGTTCACTTGAGTTTAGTAGTCATAGATTGAATGTGAGATTAGTCTTCATGGTTGTATGTTTTCCTCCAGCCACAGCAACTGCATGGATATGGGCATGAAGTACATGCAAAGGATTTACCCAAGGTTGTGGTTTTGCCCACCTTTTATGCTCTGTCACACCTTACTTGTGAGCATTGACTGGTTTTGTGCTAAAATTTCATACTTTCTTTTGTGTCAACTGCCTTTGGTTTATTTCCTGAAATATAGGAATATAGGAACCGGCTTGATGTACACTCATGCACAGCCCTGAAATGTGGGAGGGATAAGCATATAAGAGCAACTCTCAAAAATGGAGGAACAAATGGGTAAATGCATCTCCCTGTTGAACTTTGGGCAGCAGTTCCTAGAGGCATTCTATATGCCACTAATGGGGGCCGGCTGTAGCCCAGTTGGTAGGGAGCTGGTTTACCACATAGGAGGCCCCAAGTTCAGTTCCCGGGGCCTCCTCGAGTGGGCAGACCGCCTTGAGAAGGCAAACTGCCATGGGCAGGGCAAAGCCCCCGCGGGCAGGGCAAAGCTGCCGCAAGCAGGGCAAGCCCCTGCAAGCAGGCAGGCCGCCGTGAGGTGAGCTAACTCAGCGGGTCGCCACACCGGGGGGGACAAGCAGACACAGAAGAACACAAGAATGAACACAGCAAGAACAAGCAGAAAGGGAGGGGGGGTATGTAATAAAAAAAAAATTTCTACTGGCACCAATCCCTCCTTGACACCACCTCAATAACACACCCTTGTATTGTATTAGATTTTTTTTTCTTTTATTTTACTCTTCTAGGTCCTTCAGCCTTAATCCCTGAGATTCCCTCTGTAATAAAATTTCTGCACACAAGTCTTTTCTCTCACATTCTCTTGGGAGGGATGCCACAGATTAAGTACAACAAAGCACAGTGGTGACAAGAGAGACAAGGGTTTATGTAAAGGTGTGATAAAATTTAATCAGGGAACTTAAACTGAATAAAAATGAATATAAGGATATCAAGGGCCTGAGGGATGGTGACTGGATTGGAAATTCTGATGGGCTACTAGAGCGGCTGGCTTGTGTAGATGGGAACTGATGATAAGAGTTTGGGTCATGACTTTGCATAGGGTATCACCTTATGAATCGCTGACTGAGGTAGGCTGAAGACTAGATCCTTGAGGGAGATGACGTCAAGGAACTGAAAGTCCAAGGTGATAGAAGGATCTACTATTTCATGTTGTATCATCTCTTGTCTCGATTGTTTTCTCAGATTTTGATTTTTGATCCTGATTCCTTATTCCTTGTTATAATTTACCATTATTTTATTATGTCTATTAAAATGTGGGATAAAATATTTATATACATGCATATACATAGATATATTTATACACAAATGTATATATTTGTTTTTGTATATATATATATACACATACATGTGTGTATGTGTGTGCATGGCTGTGTATATGAGATAACTTACAGAAAATTCTTGCAAGGTGGCGAAGGTCTGCTATGATACTCCCAATGGCAGATGAAACAGTCTTCTTGCAATTAAATATAAAGAATGTAAGTGGAAGTTAGAAGAAGATTTTCCCTTTTTCCTAATCATGAAAAAAATGGACCCAGGTGGGGAAAATATACAGAATGAAGATCATGTCAATCTTGGGGGAGAGGTGGGAGACTAATCCACAGTGGTAATTAAAAGATTGCAACTTTGAATTTTCTTATCAATTAGGATTTTGTTTATAATGTTAGGCATTCCATATTTTCCATAACTCTATGGATGTATTAATATTTCCACAGCTATTTGATCACTTGCTAATTTAGGAACTATATTTACTATTGTGTGTAGACTTTACTGAGTATTCATGGGGTGTCAGGGTTCGAGAGAGAAACAGAGATTATATTTAAACCTGGGTGAGGCCGTCTCTCAGTTCCCACCTCAAATGTTGTCCCTCTGTAAGAGCCCTTGTCCTCTTATAGAAGTTCTCCTTTATTCTGGATACAGGAAGAACAAATTGGAGATTTGCCATCATTCTGTACCCTCACTCTTTACCCTTCAATATCCAATAACAACTTTTAGGGACTCAACATATATGTACTTGCAAATCCTTCAAATTCATAGATAACTTGATAGTTTGTGATATATTTATGCTAATAAGATGAGGACAAACATAAAGCAAACTCTTCTAATCATGTTTGGATCAGCTCACTATCAGTAACCAAGCGAAAATTTGAAAATCTAGTCCAGTATATGTGCATATACTGGACTAGATATTGATGTTAAGAGAGAGTTGTGAGTGGCAAAAGCCACATCTTCTCCATACTTCTCCCTATAGTAACACTTCATACAGTTCTTTACTAGAGTAGTTGATGATAAAAATGAAAGTAGCTACCATGTATTTAAATCTCTTAGGGTGCCAGGCACAGTGATGAGTGCCCTACAAACATTATTTCCATTAGTCCTCAAACTGGACCGTTTGTAGAGAATGGAATTGAGGTCCAGAGAGGTTTAGTATCTTTGCCAAGGGTCATATAGCTGGAAAATAATCTTTATGTGTTATTATATCTAATGAATTTGAACCTGAAATACACAATCCTTGCTATATAAAGTGAACAACAGGCAGGAAAAATGTCAAATATCAATAATGAGTGCCTGCAGAACTAACTTCTTTTTTAGATGTTGTAGATCTTTTGCTAACTTATCAAAATAGTACAGATTCAGGGATGTAATGTTGTACTCTCTAGCATTATGCAATTCTTAGTGATAGAACATTTCTACCTACTGAGTTAGCACCAATTTACAATAGAATTACTGTTCTGGAAAACACTATATAAATTCTCTCTTCCTCCTCAAAGTTAGCTAGGTAGTGTAATAATAGCTTCTATTTATTGTAGTATATGTCACATATTGTGCAAAAGCTTTGAAAGTATATCCCTTTAATAATTACAATAATCTTATGAAGAAATTTGCAATGCTCATGTACGTTTTCAGATTTGGAAATTAGGCTTAAAGTACTTGAATAACTTGCTCAGAAAAATTCAATTTTAGGTTAGTGAAATAACTGGGATTTGAACTCAGGTTTGTCTTTCTTAAATCTTGTCTTTAATGAATATACTGTTCACTATTCTGCCTCTGTGAGGGTAGACAATTGGTATTTATTTATTCTGGTACCATATTTCTAACTCAGTCTAAGAGAGTACATGGACTTTACCCTTCAAAAAGCTTTCAGGAAACTGGGGATACAAAACAACTTGCAAGAAGAAATTGAAGAATAAGGAAATAATGAGCTATAGGAGTCTAAGTAAATGAGAGATTAGGAAAAGAACTGACTTGAACTGGAAACATCAGGGAAGGCTTCATGGAACAAGTAGGGATTAAACTGTCTGTTTAAAGCTGAATAGGATTAGGAAAATGAGAACAGGTTCTAGGCAGGGAGCATACCATGAGAAAATGCTAAAGAATAAAAGGGAGTTAGGTGACCTGACTGACTGAAGGAGAAATAACACTTATCATGCATGTGCCTGTTCATCATTCATTTAATATACCAATTATGTAACTGAAATTTAACTAGATACTATGAAAATGAATGCATATGTGCATGTAAAGAACTATTTTGCATGTTGGAGAGATGTGGTAAATATACAAGGTGGTGTATATCTCAGTTATGTTAATTGCCTGTGTAGTGGATTGAATTGTGTATCTCCGAAAGGTATGCTGAATTCTTAACCCCTGGTACCTATGAAGATGATCTATTTGGAAATAGGATCTTTGCAGGTATGATCAAGTTGAGATTAGGTCATATGGTTCTAGGGTGGGCCCTAAATCCAATGACAAGTGTCCTTATAAGGAGAGGGAGATTTGGAGATACACACACAAACACACACATACGTGCCCAGAGGAAGAAGGCCATGTGAAGATGGAAGTGGAGATTAGAGTGATGCAGCTGTAATCCAAGGACTGCCAAGGTTTGCCCACAGCCACTAGAAGTTGGGAAGAAGCAAGGAGGATTCTCCCTAGTGCCTTTGGAGGGAGCGTGACCCTGCTGATACTTTGATTTTGGACTTCTGGCCTCCAGAATGGTAAAAGAATAAATTTCTGTTGTTTTAAGCCATGCAGTTTATGATAATTTGTTACAGAGGCCCTAGGATTCTAATGCAATTTGGTCCCTAAAGACTTGGTATTGTATGCAGTAAACAGCAAGAATTTATTCTTGATTTTTGAGTGAGAAAATGATGCCTCAGCAGTAGCATAAAGAACTTTGGCTTCATAAGGCTTGGATTTTAGACTCAAATTGGTCATTAATTAACTGAATGACTTTGGTTAACACCATTAACTTCCTGGAAAATGGACCAATAGAATCTTCCTTCCTGGTTCATGTAATTGTGCAAAGATTAAATACAATAAAAATGGAAGAGCTTTGAAAATTGCCAAAGTACTTAATTTATAGAGATTAGTTAACAGCTCTGATTATGGGAGGAAGGTGTGGGGGGTGGGGGGGTTGGAAAGGCTATGCCTTAGCAAGCAAATCAAAAGGCTTATAGTAATCCTGATCAGAATACTGTGGTAGCTTCAGGAGTAGAAAGAGAAAGAAGAATCTAGGAAGCATTTCAAAGAAAGAAATATGAAATTAATCTGATGGCAGCTTAGACAATGAATGATTTATTCACTCACTCACTCCTTTACTCAACAATTATTTCTTAAATACCTACTATGTGCCAGGCACTGAGAATACAGGTTTGAATAAGTCAGGCATGGTCCGTGCCATCCTATGAAATAGGAGACACTTCTAACAAATCACTAAAACTTTGAAGAGCAGTAGAAAGAAGCACAGAGCCTTAAGAGAGAATGAAATAGGCAGGACTGAGAGTTCAAATAATGCATCCCTGAGGAACTGGTGTTTAGGTTGAGATATAAAGCAGGAGTAGGATTTAGATGAAATAGGAGGAGAACATTCCAGGGAGAAGACAGCATGAAAAAATTCCCCAAAGCAAAATGAGCACACTGCATTCTACAAAATAAGACAAGTCTGATATAGACTTCCCCGTACACACCTAAATCCTTAGGGTGCACTCAATCCTTCACTAGAAGCAAGGGCCCCAGAAGACAATCAAGGCAGACATCTGCCCAAATTGCCAGGAACCCAAATGATTCACAAAAATATACTTTTCCAGGAAAATATGCTTAATTCTTGCCCAGTGTTGGTGTTCTTTTCCATACAGCAATAGCAACCAAGTAGAACAGATGAGATAATGCAGATACAGGAAATATTTAGTGTATTTAGGCCAAATACAGAATCAGTAGTCAGCATAATAGTATTTTAAAATTTCTTTCTTGTGCTCAAAAGTCTGTGCGATCCCTTTAATTTGCAATTTTACTTTCCATCCTTTCTCCAGCTTGCAAACTCATTGCAAACTCCTTCCTAATCTTCTGCTAAGGTGGAGTTAGATAGCCCATATATTGCTTTGCTTCTCTTTAATATTTATTTCAGTTGTTCTTTTCTAGTTACATTAATTTTACCATGAGTGAAGGCTTTGTAATTATAAAGAGTGTGGAGTGGTGCATGTTTAACTATAATCTTCTTAAGATTGTTTAATCTTTGCTACTACCATACTTGACTAAGCTCTAAATCTGTCCTTCACTTATGCATGCTTACAGTCACCAGACTGTAAATATAATTTGATCTTCTTGCTTCTTATCTCATGTTTGTCAACTAACTCTATATTTTCTCCTTATCTTGTTGACCAGGGCAGTTTCAGTCTAGCATACAAAATCCTCCAAGTACTTACATATTATGATCATATCCTTCTTTTTCAAAACTTGATATTAGATACAACTTTAACTGACAATTCTATGAGGGCACATGCATTATTTCTTCATATTACTTTTATTTTTTTTAATTTTTTAAAAGATTTCATTATTTATTTATTTATATATCCCCCCCTTGCTGCTTGTTCTTGCTGCGTTCATTTTTGCTTTTGCGTTCCTCCATGTCTGCTTGTCTCCCCCTGCTGCGGCATCCCACCGAGTCAGCTCACCACCCTGCGGCCTGTCTGCTCGCAATGGCTTGCCTTCTCGAGAAGGCCCCGGGAACCGAGCCCGGGACCTCCCATGTGGTAAACCAGGGCTCTATCAATTGAGCCACAGCTGGTTCCCTATATTGCTTTTAAAGGGGATAAATTTTTATACTCAACCAGCAAGATTCGAGACGAGAGAAAGGAAGAGAATGGTGTAACACCAGGCCAGGTCACACTGGGCGTTGTGGATACTGTACTTTTTCCAAAGGGCAATCAGAACTAGGAATTGCTTTTAAGCAAGGGAGTGATATAATTATTGCATTTAAAAAGAATTTTTTCATAATTTATTTTATTTTTTTATTTTTATTTTTTTACATATCCCCCCTTTCTGTTTGCTCTTGCTGTGTGTTCATTTTTTTGTGTTCTTCTATGTCTGCTTTTGTCTCCCCCTGTTGCGGAGACATGCTGAGTCAGCTTGCCATGCAGGCGGCTTGCCCCGCTTGTGGGCGGCTCTTCTCCGTTTTGCGGGCGGCTCTGCTCTGTTTCGCGGGAGGCTAGCCCTGCCCGTGGAGGCTTTGCCCTGCTCGTGGCGGCTTTTTGCCCTGCCAACAGCGGCTCTGCCCCGCCCATGGTGGCTTACCCCCTCAAGGCGGCCTTCCCACTTGGAGAGGTCCCCAGGAACCAAACCTGGGGCCTCCCATGTGGTGAACCGGCACCCTATCCACTGGGCTACAGCCGGCCCCGTAATTTATTTTAATAATTTTTAAAACGACTTTTAATTTTTAGAACAGTTTTAGATATACAGAAACATTGGGAAGATAGTAGAGTTCCATTTTCCCCATACTCTGTTTCCCCCAGTAACATCTTACAGTAGTGAGGTACATTTGTTAGGCTTAATGAATCGATATTTATACATTATTTTTTTTTTTAAAGATTTATTTATTTTATTACATATCTCCCCTTCCCCCCCGTTGCGGGGACGCGCCGAGACTTGGTCACTGCGC
>PVKH010038970.1:0-11252 GCA_004027955.1 Chaetophractus vellerosus | reverse complement strand
GCAGGCTGGTGCTAAATCGGTCTAGCTGGGCAACTGCAGTTATTTTGGACATACACAGCATAGATTGCTGCCCGTAACTACAGCTCCATTCTTGCCCCAAGTATGGGAGAAAAAGGTGTGAAGCTTCATCAGTCTCACTCTCTCCAGGCAACTACAGACACTCCTGTCCTGCACAACTTGGATTATTACACACAACTGCAGTTCAGTCCTTAACCGTGGCAGAGGAGAAAGGTGAGAGAAGTTTCATTAATTCCTGGAGCAATGCAGGCAGCTTCAGCTTCCATAGACTACAGCACCAACTACATCCTTGGCTCCTATTGTACAATCAACAAGGGAGAAAAGACAAGAAAGCCCTAAACTAAAGGGAGAAATTGCATCCAGAATAAATACATGTAGTAAGCCATATGCCAAGACAACAACAAAAATTTACTATCCTTACCAAGAAACAGGGAGATATGGCCCAGTAAAAGAAACAGGATAAGCCTCCAGATGACATAAAGGAATTGAGACAACTAATTATAAATGTTCAAACAAATCTCTGTAATAAATTCAAAAAGATGGCTAAAGAGATTAAGGATATTAAGACACTGGGTGATCACAAAGAAGAATTTGAAAGCATACATAGAAAAATAGATCTATGGGAATGAAAGGTGTAATAAATGAAATTAAAAATATACTGGAGACTCTCTCTGTTTAGAGGAGCCCACACCAAATCTTGGTGTGTATTTTCAGCTTTCTCTCCCAATTCTCAGCAAGCTCTGTTCTTTCACCCATTTCCCAAATAAAATTTTTTTACTGGCCTAAAAAATATATACACTGGAGGCATATAACAGCAGATTTGAGGAGGCAGAAGAAGGGACCGGTGAGCTTGAAGACAGGGCCTCCAAAGGTGAACATGCAAAAGAACAGATGAAGAAAAGAATGGAAAATTCCAAAAGGATGTCGGAGAACTAAATGACAGCAAGAGACATGCAAACATCCATGTCATGGGTGTCCCAGAAATAGAAGAGAAGAGAAAAGGGGAAGAAGGAATATTTGAAGAAATAATGATAGAAAAATTCCCAACCCTTTTGAAGGACATAGATATCTGTGTCCAAAAAGCACATAGTACTCCCATCCAAATAAATCTGAATAGACCAACACTGAGATACACTCTAATCAGAGTGTCAAATAGCAAAGACAAAGAGAAAAGTCTGAGAGCAGCAAGAGAAAAGCAATTCATAACATATAAGGAATACTCAATAAGATTAAATGCCCATTTCTCATCAGAAACCTTGGAGGCAAGAAGGCAGTGGTATGATATATTTAAGATACTGGAAGAGTAAAACTGCCAGCCAAGAATTTTATATCTGGCAAGATTATCTTTCAAAAATTAGGGTGAGTTTAGAATACTCACAGAATAACAGAAACTGAGAGAGTTTATTTTAAAAAGACAAACTTTGCAAGAAATACTAAAGGGAGTGTTACAGCATGAAAAGAAAAGACAGGAAAGAGGGGCTTGAAAGAGAGTCTAGAAATGATTATTGTATCAGTAACAGTAACTAAAAGTGCCAAAAGAGTGGTGAAAATAAAATGACAGATAAAACCCAAAGATTAAAATGGAAGAAATAAGAACTGCCTTTACAGTAATAACAGTGAATGTTAATAGAGTAAACTCCCCAATCAAAAGACACAGACTGGCAGAAAGGTTATGAAAATATGAGCCATCCATATGCTGTCTGCAAGAGACTCACTTTAGATCCAAGGATACCAATAGGTTGAAAGTGAAAGGTTGGAAAAAGATATTCCACGCATGCAGTAACCAAAAAAAGCTGGGGTAGTTATATCAGAAAAAAATGGACTTTAAAAGCAAAACTGTTATTAGAGACAAGGAAGGACAATACGTATTAATAAAGGGGGTGATTCACCAGGAAGAAATAACAACCATAAATGTATATGTACTTAACCAGGATGCCCCAAGATCCATGAGGCAAACACTGGCAAAACTGAAGGGAGAAATAGACATCTCTACAGTAATAGTTGGAGACTTCAATACACGACTCTCAGCACTGGATAGAACATCTGGACAGAGGATCAATAAGAAACAGAAACCTTGAATAATATGATAAATGGGCTAAACCTAATAGACATATATAGAACATTGCACCCCAAAACAGCAGGATATACATTCTTTTCAAGTGGTCGTGGATCTTTCACCAGGATAGAGCATATGTTGGGTCACAAAGCAGATATCAAGAAATTCAACAAGATCTAAATTATACAAAGCACTTTCTCTAATTGTAATGGAATAAAGTTGGAAATCAACAAGAAGCAGAAAAAGGGGAAATTCACGTATATGTGGAGATTAAACAACATGCTCTTAAATAATCAGTGGGTCAAAGAAATTTCGAGAGAAATCAAAAAATATCTTGAGACAAATGACAATGAGAACACAAAATATCAGAACCTATGGGATGCAGTGAAGGCAGTGCTGAATGGGAAATTTATAGCCCTCAATGCTTACATTGAAAGAAGAAAGAGCAAAAATCAATGGCCTAACCACACAGCTGGAGGAACTAGAAAATGAACAGCACACTCTTCCCAAAGCAAGTAGAAGGAATGAAATAACAAGGATCAGAACAGAAATAAATGAAATTGAGAACAGAAAAACAATAGAGAGCATTATCAAAACTAAAAGTTGCTTCTTCAAGATTATCAAAATCGACAAACCCTTAGCAAGACTTACTAAGAAAAAAAAGAGAAGATTCAAATAAATGAAATAAAAAGTGAAAATAGGGACATTACTACTGACCCCATAGAAATAAAAGAAATCATAAGAGGATATTATGAACAACTTTATGCCAAAAAACTAGACAAGGTAGATGAAATGGAAAAATTCCTAGGAACATCCAAACAATCTACACTGACCAAACACAGGGGAAGATATTGTAACAGCCATCAAACAACTCTCCAAAATGAAAAACCCAGTACCAGATGGTTTCACAGGTAAGTCTACCAAGCATTCAAAGAAGATTTAATACCAAACTTACTCAAGCTCTTCCAAAAAACTGATCAAGAAGGAATGCTACCAAACTCATTCTATGAAGCCCATATCACCCTAATATGAAAGTCAGACAAAGATATGAAAATAAAAATTACAGGCCCATTTCTCTAATGACTATAGATGCAAAAATCTTCAATAAAATACTTGCTAATCAAAACCAACAACACATTAAAAGAATTATTCATCATGATCAAGTGGGGCATATACCAGGCATGCAAGGGTAGATCAACACAAGAAAATCAATCAGTGTAATACACCACATTAATAAATCAAAGAAGAAAAATCACATGGTCTTATTGATTGACACAGAAGAGGCATCCTTTCTTGGTGAAAATACAACAAAAGATAGTAATTGAAAGAAAATTTCTCAACATGATAAAGGCCATATATGAAAAACCCACATACTCAATGTACTCAATGGTGAAAGACTGAAAGCTTTCCTCTGAGATCAGGGACAAGACAAGGATGCCCACTATAACCACTGTTGTTCAGTATAGTGCTAGAGGTTCTAGCTAGAGCAGTCAGGCAAGAAAAAGAAATAAAATGCATCCAAATCGGAAAGGAAGAAGAAAAATTTTCACTATTTGCAGATGATATGCTCCTTTATCTAGAAAGTGCTGAAAAATCTACAACAAAGTTGCTATAGCTAATAAATTATTTCAGTAGAGTATCAGGATACAAGATCAATACACAAAAATCAGTGATGTTTCTATAAAATTGTAATGAACAATCTGAGGAGGAAACCAGGAAAAATTTCCATTTACAATAGCAACTAAAGGAATCAAATATTTAGGAATAAAGTTAACCAAGGACGTAAAGCACTTATATTCAGAAAACTACAATGCATTGCTAAAAGAAATTTTAAAAGACCTAAACAATTGGAAGAACATTCCATGTTCATGGATTTGAAGAGAAAATATCATTACGATGTCAATTCTAACTGAATTGATATATGGATTCAATGTAATTCCAATAAAAATTCCACTAGCATTTTTTAAACAAATGGAAAACACAATTAACAAATTTATTTGATGGATAAGAGTCCCCAAATAGCCAAAACTATCTTAAAAAAGAAAAGTGAATTTGGAGGACTCTCACTTCCAGACTTTAAAGCATATTACCTAGTTACAGTGATTAAAAAAAACAGCATGGTCTTGGCATAAAATAGATGCATTGATCAATGGAACTGAACTGATGGTTCAGAAACAGACCATCACACCTATGGTCAAGTGATTTTTGACAAACCTGTCAAACCCACCCAGCTGAGGCAGAACTGTCTATTCAACAAATGGTTCTAGAAGAACTGGCTATCCATAGCCAAAAGAAAGAAAGAGGACCCCTATCTCACACCTTTCACAAAAATTAACACAAAATGCATCAAAGATCTTAATATAAAAGCAAGAACCATAAAGCTCCTGGAAGAAAATGTAGAGAAACCTCTTCAAGGCCTGGTGGTAGGTGGTGGATTCTTAAACCTTATACTGAAAGCATGAAAATGAAAGAAAGCATGGATAAGTGGGGCCTCCTAAAATTTAAACCCTTCTTTGATTCAAAGGACTTCATCAAAAAGGTGAAAAGGCAGCTCACTCAATGGAAGTAAATATTTGGATGCCACTTATCCCATAAGAGTTTGATATCCATTTTATATAAAGAGATCATACAACTCAACAATAAAAGAGCAAGAAATCCATTTAAAAATGGGCCAAACATTTAAATAGACATTTCTCTAAAGGGAAAATACAAATGGCTAAAAAGCACATAAAATTTTTTCCACATAACTAGCTATTAGGGAAATGCAAATCAAAATAACAATGAGATGTCATCTTATGCCAAATAGAATGGTGATTATTTAAAAAAAAATAGAAAACAATAAGTGCTGGAGAAGATGTGGAGAAATAGGAACAGTCCTTCACTGTTACTGGGATTGTAAAGTGGTGTAGCCTCTGAAGAAGATAGTTTGGTGGTTCCTCCAGAAGCTAAATATAGAACTGCTATATAATTCGGCAATTTCTCTACTACGAATATCTCCAGAAGAACTAAAAACTATGACACAAACAGACTTCTGCACACCAATGTTCATAGCAGCGTTATTCACAATTGCTAAAATGTGGAAACAACCCAAGCATCCATCAACCAATAAATGGGTAAGCAAAATGTGGTATATGCATACGATGGACTACTGTGCTTCAGTAAGAAGAAATGAAATTGGGGCACATATGATAACATGGATGAATCTTCAAGACATTATCATAAGTGAAGTAAGTCAGACACAAAGGGACAAATATTGCATGGTCTCATTGACATGAACTAAATATGAAGAATAAACACATGGAGTTAAAACCTGGAGTATAGGTTATTAGGAGATAAGAGAAGGCTTGAGAAGAACTACTGATCCTTAACATACGTAAAAGTTTTAATTAACTTGACTGTAAAAGTGTGGAAATGGATAGAGTTGATGGTAACATATTATAGTGAGTAGCAGCTGGTTTAAAAATGGGATTGTGGCTGAAAAGGGTGGTCTGGGGAAGTAAATGTCAATTGAAAGAAAGCTAGAGAATAATCTAGGGACTGAATAACACAGAAAACCCAGAGGTAGGTGAGAATTTTGGTTGATGGTACAGGTGCAAGAGTGGCCTTCTGTGTGTGAGAGTGGATGTACATCACTATTGCACGGTGGTGGGAATGTGGAGAAGCATGGGAAAAATACAATTGGTGTGACCTATAGACTGTGGTTAACAGCAGTACTATAATATTCTTGCATCAATGGCAAATATGTACTCTGTTGATAATGGAGGGGTACAGAAATAAGTGTGCTAAATGTATGCTATGGACTATGGTTGGTTGTAATAGTCTGATGATATTATCTCATAATATGTAAAAAATATTCTGCCATAGTGTGGTGTATTGGTGAAGGGGCATTGAATGGGAATTCAACACATGTGCATGATTGTTTTGTAAGTCCACAACCTCTAATAAAAATATTTTTTTAAAAATAGGGAGGGTTGGGGGAAAATCCATTGAATGTAAGTTATAGACTACAGTTAGTGATAATATTCTGATGATGTTTTTGCATAGGTTGTAACAAATGTTTCACAACAACACAAGGTGTTGGTGGAGGGGTGATTTATGGAATCCCTGTATAATGCTATGGATGTTAATTTTGTCAGTCCACAACCTTTACTATACATTTATTGTTTATGTATGTTCAAGTATGAATTATATACTTCAATTAAAAATATATTCAAATAAAATTCTAAGCACTGTGACTCTGCTTTTCTATACTGCAGCTTTTAGCAACAGCTATGTCAGTTTCTACTGAATGAAAGGAAATTTGGAGTCATATTCCTCTACATATTAATAAGTTAATTATTTTGTGTAATTAGAAATTCTTATCAAAGTGCCTATCTTCATTTGCCTTCACAATTAAAATATTCTGATTAGCTCACCTATTCTTGAAGCTGTGGGAAAGGATCAGTTCCATTGAAGCACAAGGAGTGAGAATCAGGAAAAAGTGGCTTCTGAAGGAAAGAGGAGGTCTGTGGAAAAAATAAAATAAAATAAAAAGTAAGGTTGCTGCATGGTAAATACTGCTAATGGACACACTAAAACCTAACCATGCTTCCCTAAATGTCTTTCCAATCCCTAAACCTGATTTCTTCATTTCCACAATATAGTACATCAGAAAAGAAACAAAAAACATGGGTGTTTGAATCAGCCATACTTTGCAATGGTTAACTTGTTGAACAATCCTCTGCTGGACTGGTCTCATTTGAATGATGGTGGATGCCTGTAAATCTTCAGGGAAATCTGGCATAACCCAGTGATTATGTCAATCATTCCCAGTTCTCACCCTCATGATCATGCCAAAGAGAATGACCTTTCACTACATGAAAGCCTATTTGTCACATCTTAAAGCTGCAACTACAAGGCTTGGATCAAGCTCCCAGAGAATGGGCTGTTTCTTCCATACATTCCCCAAAACCACACAAACTAAAATGGCAAGAGAACACTGGAGCAAAGGTTCTAACATGGTCTGTCATTATAGCACTCAGCTGGTGATCATACCATGGAAGAGGTCAGTGTTTCCTTAAACATGCGTTTTTCAAACCCCAGAATCCACTGTCATGTTTCCTCTCTCTGAGACTGACACCTGAAACTACTAGATCACTGTGCACAGACCTTTAATGGACAATAGGCAGTAAGGTACCCACAACCCTGTTATTGAAATATTTAAATAAATCTTCAAGTAGATATAAAAAATAACCAAGTACATGAAAAGGGAAATCAGTACGGAGGAAAACCAGCAAAAGCTATAGAAATTAAGAACAGGTCTACAGAAGCTTGAAATATTAGAGTTTATTATAAGACTTCAAAATACCCCAGCCTCTAGTGTCCAAGCCAATTAAAAACAAGATTAAGACTTTAGCCAAGAACTGTAAGTTACAAACCAGGAAACGGAAAATTTATTAAAAAGAAATTTTTGAAATAAAAACATTTGAAATTAAAATAAATTAAAATATTAAAATTCATTGGCTGCATTTAACAAGAAAATAGAAAGAGCTGAATCAAAAATTAATGAACAGGAAGTTATTCTGAAAGAAGCACAGAGAAAGAAAAAGGCAGTGAATAATGTATAGGGTAAGAAACATAGAGGTTACAGTGAGACAGTCTACCATATATGTAATTAGAGTTCCTGAAATGGAGGAGATACAGAATGAGGCAGAAATAATATTTGAAGAGATATTGGCTAAAACTTTCCCGATAATGATGAGAATCACAAAATCAGAACAGGACATTTTCTTAAAATACAAAACTCCATATCTACTTATCATTTTTGGTAAACATCAAAGACAAAGAGATAAATTTTAAAAATAGGCAGAAAATGAAAAATGAATTATTATTCAAGCAACAACAATTAAACTCATACTTGATTTTCAACATAAGCGGTGGATGTCAAAAATCAATTAATTTACAATAAAAATGGTAATGCAGAAGCACTAAGGAAAGACAATCATTTTATTAAATGGTATTGGATCCAGCCAGTATCCATTTGGAAAGAAAATGAAACTTGACTGCCATCTACACACCATATACAAAAGTCAATTCTGGGTATTTTGTAGATCTAAATATAGTGGGCAAAAAAAAAAAAATGCCTCTGGAAGATAACACAGGAGACTCTCATCCTACAATTATGGCAGAGAAATATTTAAGAAAGAAAATACATAAAACACTAAACAAAAATGGTTATTAATTGAACATTATCAAATTTGAAAACTTCTTTTCATCAGAAGGCACTACAAAGAGAGTGAAAATGAAGAAAATTGAGAATCAGAAAATATATTTGTAGCATATACAAAGAAAAAGCTCTCATATCTGAAATGTACGTAACTCCTACAAACCAATAAAAAAGGGACTAGCCTGTAGAAAAATGTACAAGTCAATTATACATTCTGTCATAAGTTTATAAGAACATCCTTAACCATGCCTGGCTAATGAAAATTAAAACCATAGATAGAAGCCACTTCATTCAAGTAAGAATGAAATAATAGCTAAAATGAAAAAGCTGTTTGATGAGAATGTGGAACAATTGAAACTTATACAATACTGATGAATGTGTAAATTGGTACAACCATTTTAGATATCTGGCATTTTCAGCTAAAGTTAAAATATGCATATCCTAGGATCCAGAAATTGCTTTCTATGTATATGTGCATATATCCAACAGAATTTCACATATATATGTCATATACATGAATAATAAGTATTCATAACACTATTAATAATAGCCCAACTCTGGAAACTTAAGTGTTCAGCAAGATTTGAAAGAATAAATAAAACATGGCACACACTCATACAATGAAACACTATACAATAACAAAAATAATGAACTATTGCTACATGAAATAACATGGATGAATGTCACAAATAGTGAGTGTCAAAAAGTCACATTTAAAAGAACACATAAGTATGGTTCTATGTAAATAAAGTTAAAAAGCATGCAAACCTAAACTTTGATTTTAGAAGTCAAGAGTATAATTATCTCTGAGTGGAAGGAAAGGCTCATAATTAAGAGGGGATTTTAGAGGAGAAATTCTGGGTTGCTAATAATATTTATTTCTTGATCTTCAAGTTGATAACATGGGTGTTTAATTAATGAACTCTGATGATTTGTGTACTTTGCTCTATGTATGTTTACTTAAAAAATATTTATATTAAAAATCATGTTTGCTGTGTCTGCTGGAGGTTGACTGCCTTCTGCAGTTTCACAGACAAGTTTCCTGGTGCTTAAAATGTTTTATTTCTCCCTTGGTTTTATACTGCTCAATCTAAACCATTCATCTTTATTAAAGTTGCCAGTAAAATATAAAATTAGCATTAAGAAAGTGGAAAAAGAAGCTGAAGACGGGTGATGATATTTGCAAAACATATAACTAACAAAAGGCTCATATAATAGACAGACAAACCCATAGAAAAAATGGTAACAGGTTTGAACAGGATCTCCAAATGCCCAATAATATAATAAAACTTTTTAACCTCAGTAAAAATTGAGGTAATGTAAATTGAAACTATTACACAAGATTTCACAAGACAACCACCAAAATTGCTATATTTTTAAAAGATTGACAATGCCAATGTAAGTATGTATGGGCAACAGGATCTCTAATACCCTGGTGGTGGGAGTGAAATTTGATACAACTAATTTGGAAAACTATTTTGCATTATCTGGGAAAGTTGAAGACAGATATAGCAATTTCATCGCTACATTTATATCCAACAGAAATGCACTTAAATGAGCACCAATAGTATATAAAAGAATGCCCATAGTATCATTCGTCTGTGGCATCACCCTTGGATTACTTTATAGAAACGAAAGTAAATTAACTACAGCTACTTGCAATCACACAGAGGAATCTAACAACAGGACATTGAGAGATAGAAGTCAGCCACAAAAGAATAATAATGTGTCATTCTATTTCTACAAAGAATGGCAATAAGATCAATAACCACCACAAACAAATAATAGACAAAACAGAAATATAGTGTTTAGGTATGAATGGTTTGGTGACAAAACTATGAAAAAACAAAGAAAAACAAACAAACAAGGGAATTGATTACTGTAAAAGTCAGGATAGAAATTTTCCTGTGTGGTGAGGGTTTCGTGATTGAGGAAAGGATTGGGGATCTTCTTGAGTTATGTAAATGGAATATTACTTGATCTTGATTTGGTTAAATAGGTTTTCTCTTCATAATTCATGTTGTGACTTATGTTTTGTACCTTTTTCTGAGTGTCTTAATAATAATAATAATAAATGTTATAAAAGTAAAATAAAAAAGAAAACTAATAAGAAAATATTTGTTGTTATTGCAGGTATATGATCAAGGACCTAGTTATGAGAGTTAATCATGTAAAGTGTAGCAGTTTGATATAGGTATGAATTCCAAAAATAGATATTGGATTATGTTTGCAAACTGGTCTGTTCCTCTGGGCATGATTAAATTATGACTAAGGCTTTGATTTGGCCATGTCAGTAGAACGTTGCATCCCCACCCCCTTGGTGGGCAAAGAGTCACAGAGAAACCGTACAGCAGAGAAAGGAATTTGGAGCTTTAATGCTGGAAGTAAGCAAACAGAGGAGCTTGGTCGTGAGGAAGGAGAAAAGGCCTCGGGAAAAGAGAAGAGCCATTTGTTTGATAATCTACAGCTGACCTTGTGAAGAGAAGAAAGCCTGAGTATGGAGAGATGCAAGCCTTGAGAAGAGAGGTACCCAGGAAGCCTGAACCTTGGCAGACGTTGGCAGCCATCTTGCTCCAACATGTAGCCGTAAACTTTGGTGAGCAAAGCAACTTATGCTTTATGGTCTGGTGACTGTAAGCTTCTACCCCAAATAAATAACCTTTATAAAAACCAACCAATTTCTGGTATTTTGCATCAGCACCCCTGTGGCTGACTAACAGAAAGCAAAATATTTTTTCTTTTAAGACCTTGGAGAATGATATGAACATGAGTGAACTCAGGAAATTAACATACACAAGGAAATGGATGAAGAAGCACATATGAAAAGATCTTTTGCTAAGTAATCCAGGATGCATTTCACTTATCACGCACTGTAGTTAAGAAAATTGCCTGTTCTGATTATGTGCTTTTCTTCATTATTGGGAAATTTTTAATCATTATCTCTTCAAATATTATTTCTGCTTCATTCTATAG
>PVKH010038969.1:0-11246 GCA_004027955.1 Chaetophractus vellerosus | reverse complement strand
ATATGGGCAGCGTCGTGGTGATGGTTCAGAGGACCTCCCTTATTCTGCCTGACCCCCAAGCTCTGTGAGGAGCTCCTCATATTAAGATAACTAGGGTCCACACACACACAGATCTCTGAAATGAAACCATATGCAAATTTAGCAGTTAGCAGACTTTGATGGTAGGATATGGACATGTCTGAGAGAATCTTTGGTTGAACAGTAGTAAAAGCAGATCTAAGTATCAGGTAGGGCTAGTTCTGCCCATACAGGTTCTGTAAGACTCTGGTTCAAAAGTTAATTTTAAACATACAGATAGGGCATGCTAACCTCATCAATCTGTGAGTCATTAGATGTAGACTAGGCTTGGTCATCTTCCTTTGCTTATAAAGAAACTGGCTTAATTAACTGAAGGAAATTAACTTGGATAGTTTTTCAGCATGAATCTGTGCCCAGAGAGGGGGTGAATTTTTCCCTTCCTGTGAGCTGACATGCATACAGCAGTTAATTCAAGAGGCTGTGTTAACATGCTGATGTTGCCAGCTGACAAATGCAGTGTTTTCCTGATCAAACTCCAGCCTTTCTCCTTGCTCCTCCAGCAACTGAGAAACGTGAAATAAACTATCCAGAATGATTTTGCAACATGGGAGTCATTTGCATGTCTTTGTAATATGGGAGTCAAATGCCTATTCTTGGTAAACATAAGCCTCCCCGTTGATTTAAGGTAATTGAATGATTTTGGATTTACCATGTATGTACTTTTCTCCTCAGCCACTGGTTTTAAGCAGGCATAAAAATCACATCAGAAAACCTGAGTTTTGAATTAGAGTTGGCTCATCTGAGTTAAACCAAAATATGTGGAAATTGGGTTATCAATTGCAGACCTATATCTCTTTGTCTATAAAACCTCAAAGGCTCCAGTGGAGCTGAAGGTTGTATCTTTCTTCTGGTGATACTCTGGGGCAATTTTGAGGAAAAAGAGAAGGAGAGAACTGTGCTTTTGACTGTTTTGATTTGTTTCATTTTCCTTTAAAAATTTTTAAATCTATATGGATTTCTCTCCCAATTAAATTTGGATTTCTGTAATTTGGTTCCAGATGTTTGTTGTTGTTTAGGTTTGGTACAGTTTGGGTAGACATTTTGCTGTGTTCCTTTCTTTCCTTGCCCTTAGTTTAGAGGAGGTCTTAAGTCTTGCAGTGTAGCCATATTTCTGGAGAGACCTGCCACCTTTACAGGATTTACTGTGGTCATTTTCTTTTTTTATTCCCTACAATATGGTTCTTTGTGAATTAAAACCAAGGTTCCTGGGGCTGGAAGTAGGAAGAGGGCATGGGAAGCCTAGCCACATTATAATGAATAATAATAATAACTGTCTTCCTCTGTTGTGAGCTCTTCCAGGCAGACTGTGTCTTATTCATCTTTGGATGCCCAGCTTCTCGCACAGGACCTGGTGCATAAATGATGCTCAGTAAGCGTGTGTTGAATGAATGAACTAATTTTTGCAAAGCCCTTTATAATTTATAAAGCTGCTCCACATAGCAACATGGGGTGATTGTTTCCAAGACCTTAACAAAGCCATTTCCTCCCGCATTTCATTATTATTGTGAAATTGCCCTGGAATTTTGGAACAGTGATACTTTTACTATATGCCTTTTATGAAAAGCCAAAGTCTAAATGCTTTTTTTTTTTTTAATGTGAGGAGCTATGGAAGGAGGGAGAAGGGATAAAGAGATTGTTAACTGGCTATTTTCCTTGGAAAGAAAATTTTAAAATGTGTCTCTGGATTTTTTTGTCTTTAGAAAACAACCACAGCCACAGAGCTTTTCCTTCTCTTTTATTAGGATACCTGTACGTGAATTTTAAAAAAATCAATAGATATGTTTTAGAGGGAAAAGAAGAAGTAGGCAACAAGGGAAAGGTTTTTTGTTTGTTTTTGTAACTTGTGTTTTAACTTGGCAAATGCTTGAGGTTGAAATCTGCTTAGCAAAATAATCCACATTGCTTCCGTGTCAGCAACAGTTGAGCTGCCCTTCCAAGGTAGGCCAGCCAGATTCTTCTTTTGAGACATTAGGAAGGATTTTGACCCTTGTCTTCTTCAGCTGAAGTCAGTGACAGTGCTGAGCCCACACAGCCGGCTCTTCAGCTTTTATAGCCATTGCATGTTGCCTCTGGAAGAGAGTCACCTAGGAGTTCATAATCAGACAGCTTTTACTTAAATGGCTTAACCTGTTGGCACTCATCACCTTAAAGCTGACCTTTTCCCACAAAACCCAAGTGTAAAAGTAAGAAAATTATTTTTCAGAAGTTGGTGGTGCTTAGAATAAAGAGCAAAGTAAACAAGAGTGGACAGATTTAGAAATTTTCAAAAATTGGAAAAGTCTTTGGCTTTTACAGGTGAAGCTAGAGCCATATGTAGGGTTATAACCTAGGGAAAGAATGTAAGGGCCAAATAAAGATAGTATAAAATCCTGAAGAGCTTCCAGGTAATGACAGTTCTAATGCATTGCTTGTACACATACCTATTCCACAGACTTCTGCTCTTGGAGATACTGAGATTTTTTCCCTCCTCTTGTTACTTAGAATCATACAATTTAATATGTTTATATGCATGTCCCCTTTGTACCTTGGGAAGACAGAAAGAAAACCTTTTAGTAAGAAATATGATTTAAAAAAATACATTACTTTGACTTCTTACCTATATTATTCACAGTGTGTCAGAAAACATACTGTTCACAAGTGGGATACATGGTAACTTGGAAATATTCATTTTGGCCTTGGTACCAGATGATGGTGGCCTAATGCAGACTCATGTGCTGAGGCTACACCTCTACTGGAAGACCTCAGAAGTCTCCCTGTTCTTCCCTTATGACAAAACCTTCATTCACTTCCCTCCTCAAGCCTTTGCTTTTTTATCCTCAGCAGTGTTTTTCCTTCGCAGTGAAGACCCTGTATCGTCCATCCATGAGAAAATGGCAACCATTAGGGTCAAGCTGCTTTGTTGGTACCCCCTTCCATTTCAACATCCCTCTCCCCAACATTTGTCTTTTAATTATTCTTTTTTATGGCTCTGATGTGCCATTCTTCATCGTCTCATAAACAAATACCTCTACTTATGCTACATGTCTTAGATTTTTTCTAACTCAGATTTTCCCCTCCCCTTGCTTAGTGTCAACCTCTCCAGCTCCCTGACAGCCCTATCCCTTTCAATGGTAATCAGGGCTCCTTTTCTTGGGAGAAAAAAAAACTTTACTTCACCTAATGATGTACAAGCTTCGATGCCTTTTCCCTCCTTGCTTTTCCAAACAAGATTTCTTATGCAGAAGCATCACACCTAGCATCTCCATTCTTCAAAATGTGCTTCCTTTCACTGACCGAAAACCTAGCTTTCGTTTATAGCACTTTTGTAGCGCCGTGCTATCCAATACAGTGGCCACTAGCTGCGTGTGGCCATTTAAATTGGAATTAATGAAAATTAATGGAATTTAAATGTCAGTACCTCAGTAGCACCAGTCAATTTTAAATGCTCAGTTGTCACACGCGGCTAGTGGCTACTGTATTGGGCAGCGCAGAGAGAGAACATCTCCATTGTCTCAGTTTTACTGGACAGCACTGTCCTAGAGCAAGGATGCTCAAATGTTAGAGTTCATCACTGTCACCTGGAGGGCTTGTTAAAAACATGGATGCTGGGCCCCACCCTCAGAGTTTCTGATTCAAGAGGCCTGGGGAGTACCCAAGAATTTGCATTTCTAACAAGTTCCCGGGTGATGTTGGTGCTGCTGGGTGTACTAGAGGAGCCCTCTCTGAGATTCCCAGGGAATTACTCTGATGCTAATCAGATGGTATCTTAGTTCTCATTTCAAAGCTGCAACTGGCACTGCAAATCTGACCACAAATTATTCTTCTTTGTTTTTTACTCCTTTCTTTATGCTGTTTTCTTTTGATCTCTCACTGTTACTATTTCTTTGTCTCTTTGCTCATTCCTGTCATCTAATTAACAGTGCTCAACTCCAACTATGTGTTCACTTTTGGGGGGAATGTTCACATTTACATTGTTTAAGCCACCTTGGATGGATGGATGGATGACACAAATAGACATCACCTTCTTTCCAAGGCCCTTTCTTCAGGTCTGTAGGATAATTACATTTGGATATACCACTACTCTTGAGCACCATTAAGTTAATAACTAAGCTGTTCTCTCTATCTGGCCAATGAGGTGATGCTTCCCAGATCTCCAATAATTGTTGCCATGCGTTTCTTTTAGCGATGGTGAGGTGCTTGCACGAAAAGCTCCACAGAAATGTCAAGTATTATGTGTACCTGTTCATCAAATATTCATGCAGTTAGAGAAGTCACCACTGCAATATACTGAGTAATTTCCTTAATGTGATTCCTCACGGTGGCCAACTGTTTTATAGACTTTTATAGACTGATCCCTAAGCCTTTCCATGAGGTATAGTAGGGATCAGACATGAAAATGCCCATTTTCAAATTAGACACTGAGGTGCAGAAAATTTTAAAAGAGTGACCAGAGTCACAAAGCTGATTCCAGGTCTGACAAGGAATTCTAGCTCAAGTGCACGACTGCCGTGCAAAGTTCTAACTTCCTTGCATAGTCCTATCTCCCAGGCAATATGCAACTCCCAGAGAAAGCCCCGACTTCCATGCAATCCCCGACTCCTATGTAAAGCCCCCAACCATCCAAAGCCTCTGACTCGATGCAAAGATCCAACCATTAGGGAACACTAAGCTTCTGGGTTTTTTAATGTAAAAATAAATTGTTAAATGCGATGCAACGAGTACTTCATATAATGCGTTTCTGTGACACTTCATAGTAATGAGATAATTACCAGGGTACAGTATTAGAATATACATATTCTGATAAGTTACAGCTGTAAGAAATCAGTAATGGCCATTAATCGTTTCATATTCATTCCTTACGAATTTCTGACCTGAAGTTAAGCTGTAGAGTTCCAACAAACTTAAGACAAATCTTGTAGTCATCATTTCTGCCGTTTAAATGAAGAATTTTTGAATACAGTAGATTCTCCCTAATTTAAACTAATTTAGGCAAACAACTTCTGGAATTAAGAAAAATCTGAAATGAAGTAGAGTAGTAAATATATACCACATTTGATATATTTAAAAGTAACAACTGCAATTCAAACTAGACTATCAAACTGTTAGTAAATAAACATCCTTAGAGAACTACTTTAATTAATATACGAGAAGAATTCATAATACATATCAATTGTTTATTTAAATTTGAGTCTCCATAGCCCTTGAGACTCATTTCTATCTTAAGTAGGTTAAACGTTCCCCTTATAATCTTTATTAGCCACTACTCTTTTAAACAGTAAGCTCTATTTTTTTATACATAAGGATAAATATCAGTTTGGCCCTTAGCCAAGTTACAGCTAAAGGCAAAATTAACAGAAATCGAGTTAATCAGGTTTACTGCATAATGCACAAAAACAACAATAGATACAAAGTTCTTGAATTTAAGAATTAGTAATGTGATTTTGAACAGAACCTCAAAGTTAAGAGGAAACCTAAAATGTCAGTTAGTTCATCCTTCAACTATACACAAATTAACCTGGAGAAATCATGAAAGTCTAGGCTATTAGATCAATAGAGATTTTAGAGATTATTTTGTCCAGGGCAAAAGTGGAGGCAGAGAATAGTTACGTGACTTCTGCAGAACACACAGCTTGGTCATGAGAGAAGTGATCCTAGGACCCAGGGCCTCTGACTCTGAGTCTGTGGTTAGGCCCACTCCTGCCTCTTCCAGGTCATACATGCCATAGTGGCTGCCCTGAGAAGGTGGACAGCTCCTATTTGTAACCTGGTCCAGTATCTAATTACCCCAACTGACACTTTCAGACTCTTCGTGTAATTTAAGGTCATTTACTTACGTTTACTCAAAATCGTCCATTGTGGAGATGGAGAAGGGCCATAAGTAGGAGCTGTTACTTAAGGATTTCTACTTCAACCCTCTTCCGGGCCTTTTTGTTAGACAAGTTGTGGTTGCCAGAATGGGATACAACATTGTTCTTTCTGTTTGACAAGTGTTATGCATAACAGGAGCATTTTCTGATTAGACACTTAATAGCAAACTGAAAATATGAAACAGGCTGTAAATTCTTTTGAAACAGGTTCTTGTGGCTCTTTTGTATCTGCTGCACCTAGCTCAGCGCTTGACACAGAATAGATGACCAAAAAATTAAAAATTCTTTTAGATGAGTCATGTAACTCACACACTTGGTTTCCTGTTTTTAAAGATAATTGTGATTAGGATTCAAGAATAATGTTTGTTTCAAATTTACCAAAACCTGGAAACCTTTGCTGAAGAATATCATGAATTCTTGCTCTTCAATTTAAAAATCAGCATCTTAGGTTACCAGTAACGGCCTGCCAAGTTCAGTTGCCCATCTTAACTAACAATGTCTTCCAAGGTATTTGCTTAGTGAATTTGAAGTAAATCATTGCTTTGAATCCAGAGTCAGTCCAAATCAAGACTTTGTTAGAGCAAGAAAGGGCCTTGGAGATCATGTAGTGCAACCATCTCATTTTATAATTGAGGAAACAGAGGTCCAGAGAGGTTAAGTAACTGCAGCCTCGATCACATAATTAAGTTTGTTTAGTTGCTGTGCTTTAGTGAAATCTGGAAAACACCACATGCATATTTTTGCCTTTCAAGCTCCTGACATTTTCTGTTGTATACACTCAGGGTATTTTTAAATACTGATAAGCATGTGAATGCAAACCTCATTTAGTTTAAATCTAGCAGTGTGGGCAGTCTTCAGTGAAATCTATTTCACTGCCTTGCTTGACGCCTTTATGTTTAGCTCTTTTTGATTTGTGGTATTTTATTGGACAAAAGGTAACAAAATACTCATTGCAATAAAAATCCTTTCTTTCACATTCATATAACTTCAGAAATATCTCTGAAGTCATTTGTTGTTAGAAATTTTTTTTTTACTTCTGAATTGAGACCATTGTGAAAAAAACTCTCTCCCAGGGGAGTTTTAGAAGCCATAACTATGCAAAAGTAGGTAGTTACAGAAAATATTACGCAAACTTAACTGTAGCCTGTGTAATGGAAACTGCATAAATAATATTTGGATGGCTAGGTAAGAAAGATAAAACCATTGAAATACAACTTTTGACAATACGGTTTAACTGTGCATTTATAGTGCACCACAATTTGAACAGAAAGTTGACGAACTCTGTACCTGTTAAGGGCAAAGTGATTTAAAGCACGGGACATTGGGCCGGGACAGGGAATCCTGATTATCGTTCCTTGTTCTCCCTCTGACATGCATTGTGGCCCTAGTTTCTCTGTGCCTCTGTCTTCCCTCTGTGCCTCTATGTCTCTCTGAGGTCAGGTGGATTACCTCTGTAAAGTAACATTTTCTAAGGCCCAGGGATGGGCACAGAAAAGCCATGATTCAGAGCCTCTAAAAGTCATGGCAGGAGAACTTCTGCCTATGCAGAGGTTTTTCTGGTTCATCTCTGACTACACTCCTTTGCTACCAGTGAAGAAGCCAATGTGAAGTTTATTTTGAATTTGAGATTAGAGTTGGCAGACAAATATTTAAAAAACAGTTATTAAGCTGTGGACCAAGTAGCAATTGTTGAGCTACTTGCTTCAAGACCAAGTCTATGTGGTATTGATTTATAAGTTAAGGATGGCATTATCCATTTGCTTCATCAGCTTGGCAGGAATGATATTAGATCACTTCAACTATTTTACCTTTTGCAGCCAGTTATAACCAATTTTTCTCATTACGTTATCAGAAGTTAGCAGTGCGAATGATGATTTTCCCTTCGCTGTCTCCCAAAACCTTTTGGATAAAGTCCCAACTTCTTAATATGGCAAACAAGCCCTTCATGATCTACCCACCTCCAAATTCTCCGTGCTTTTTTCTTGATGCTTCTGCCATGCCCTCTGACTCAAGCCAGACTCAGCTGTTGCAATTTCACTTAGAAGCTGTGCTTTCTTTCTCTTCTGGCCAACGTCCCCTGTCCCTGGAATGTCTTTCTCCTCACTAGGAATCCTTAAAGTCTCAGCTTCCCTCCAGGAAGCCTCACCTCTTGTGGGATGGGTATCCTGCCGCTCCTTTGTGCTCCCACTGATCCTCCCTACAACCTGCACAATCATTGCTCATCTGCTTCTCTTTTCCCTCCGCTATGAAGTCTCTTGAAGTCAGAGACTGGATATCGTTCACTAGTGTGTCCCTAGTGCCTGATATAGGACCTGGCATACAGTAGGAGCTCAGTTGAATAAAAGCATGAATAAATTTGTGCAAGATGGTCCTTTAAAATATACCCGTTGAGTGCTCACCTGTGGAAGGCACTGAGATACCAGATACATTTAAACCAGATTATTAGTCATCGATTTTTTACCACCTTTGAGTATCTTTACGGTGGATGTAAACTGTTAAACTGCTGTACCTCCTTGGAACGTTATTTACTATAAAAGCTTAGATATATAAGTGTTCTTTTACTCAAGAAAGGAGCGTGTTGGCTTTGATTGTTGTTTTCAAAGGTTGGAATAGACACTCCTATTGGGAATTATACACCCCTAGAATAAAGTCCTGGAGAACTAAGTTGTGACAGTACTCCAGAATGTGAAGAGTGATTGCCAACATTACCATACTCACTGGAAATCCCTGTTCTGGAATGACCTGTACTTGGTTCAGCCCCAGCAATCAGTGGTAACATGCCCAGTTCCTACTCACAAAAGGAAAACATCAGATCCAAGGGTTTTTCACCTGTCTTCCCTGCTCATCTGACTTGCAGGACTAGGGAACACCCTGTCAAACATGATAAACTCTCGTTGTTGTCTTTTAGCTTCAAATTGGAAGCAGAGAGTTTAGGCTTCCACTCCTTAAAGGGCTAAGAAAGGGTCTACCCAGGCTCAGCCTTCGCCACTCCCTGTACATGATTGAAATCATTGCCCACAGAAGTCAGAGTGAGGTTGTGGGGAGGAGGCTATGTAAGTGACTCTGACTGTTGCTATAACAACAGTGCCTTGGTCTAATTCCTTTTGAAAAAATGAATTTCAGCTGGTGGGATGAAGCGGAGCAGCTTCTCCCCACAGATGAAAGCTCTGCCGACAGCCTCCAGAGCTCCGCCGTTTATGGATTGAGGGCCTGGTGCTAGGCATGTCTCTGCCTGGCTGAAAACGTTCAGACACAGTCACATTACCTCCATGTTTTCCAGTACGTGAGAATGCGCCTGTCTATATTTGGACATCTTCACCCACGTGCGATTTATCCTGGAGAGAAAAATCCCCGAGTTCTACCTTTGTGAACAAAGTTCTTTTAAAAACACGTAAATAATGGCAATTCCCTTGTTGGTAAATGAAGACAATCCTCTTAGTCTTTGGGTTTAGCGTAAAACCTGCTATGAAATGGAGGTCTGGGAGACAGATGCTGTGTAGAAATAAGAATAATGTCCTGTTTGCTCGCTCACTGAAATGGGGTATGTGTGTGTGTGTGTATGAGAGAGAGAGGCTGAAAATTAGCTCTTAGCTGCTTGGGAGTACTGCTTTATGCAAACTACAACTCACAAGGAAGAGCAATGTCTGACCTCTTTGAGGCTTTTTATAGACTAGGCGATCTTATTTCAATACTTTTGTTTTTCAAAGGAAGATAAACACATGCTGGGATTTTATTCAAAAGCAGTGTCAGCGCTGGGTGCTCTGGGCTATTTGCATCCCCAAAGCTGGTGCATGCCTTCAGTGCCGTTGAGAAAACCAGTCTCCTGGAAGGGGCTAAAAACAAAAACGAGAATTTCTCGTTGAAAAGAAGGACGTTTTGAGTAAACAGTGAAATAAAAATATTCCTGATTCCTACCCAAGGGAGAGAAAAGTATTCGGCCTCCCTGAAGTATTTCTCCTTCCCACCTCCCTCCTTCCAGCAAATAAACAAATCAAAATCTCATGTTTAGTTCTAACATGCCTAATCTTCGGTTTGTGTTGTTGGTGTAAGTCTCCAGCTGTGAATGAGGCAGTTAAGATGTGTTCTTTACATTCGCCCTCCTCCTCCCTTATGTTTTTCTCCTCTTCCCCACCAGCCTCCATCATCATTTCTTTAAAGCTCTCAATGGAATCCCATTAGGGATTTCTGATTCTAATATAAGGTCATGTATAACGGAGTGTTTGAATAGAAGATATACATGACTCCCAGTAAGAGCTATCAGGCAATATTCCTAAGGGAATTGCTTCTTGTCCTTAAAAATAAATGTAATGTAATACGTGTGTATTTATGTATAGGAAAAGTCAGAGCAGCACAGGATTCACATTGTGGAATTCTGATGCCTTTTCCTACAGAAAGCTCCAAGTGAAGAAAGCTGCCACTGAGATGCACACATCTGCTCCCTCCTGAAGTTATCAGGGCTGCAGCTATCATCACTTCTCAAACACATGCTAAATTTGCAGAGTAACATCTTTCCTTGTAGAGGAGCACTACGCTTTCCTGTGAATCAGGCAGATCTGACTCAAAGACAGGGACACATCCTCAGAATGTCACGACACAGGTGTTTAAAGCATTTCCCCAGAATTTCTAAACAAGGTTTGCTGGTATTTGATCAGGACAGGAGACATCAGAGGCAGAATATAGCAGAGTGGGTGAGAGCACAGATTTGAGAGGCAGGCATAACTGAGTAGGGCTTTGCTGTACGCCCTAGGACAAATTACCTAACCTCTCTGAAACCATTCTTCATCCATCATAGGGTTATTGTGAGGATTCATTAAGGTAATATATGTAACGCACTTAGCTTGATGCCCGGCACATGGTAAACCCTCAGCCAAGTAGAATATTATATGACAATGATATCTTGAAACATTTAGTACATAATGAACCAAATTATATGATAAAAACTTGGAAGCTTAGTGCTTTCTACTGAAAATTGTGCTATGAGATTTGAAAATCATAGTGCCTTGGCATTATGTTTTTGTTGAAGCACCAATCTGAATTGCATGTATGCAGCTTGTAAAAAATATAACTTCAGAGGTAAAGAGTAAACAGGATTCATGTGACTTGTGATGAAAATGTAATTTATTGATTGAACTGGTAGAAAGCCAAGAGCCTGTATGAACATTTTTGTATTTGAAAATTTGGAATTTCGAGGAGGTCTTGGAATTTAGTGTTTCTTAATGTCAATGGCCTTGTCTGCCACAGCTCCTGGTTTTTATGGTCCATTCCCAATATGTTGTTGTGCATTCAGTTGATGCTGATTACATGTTTAAAAATAGCTAATGG
>PVKH010038968.1:0-11256 GCA_004027955.1 Chaetophractus vellerosus | reverse complement strand
GGCTCTGGAAGTACACCTAAAACTCTGGCATCAAATATAGGTTTGAATAGAAGAGACAGTGGTCCATGAGCAGTGAAGACATATTTTGGTCAGACTCTGTCACTCTCAGGAGCAAGGGTTCCAAATTAGGGCCCACTGGTAAGGCACCAAACTCTGGGGCTATCTGCCCTGATATAGGACATGGATATCTCCAAAGCCCTCAGGAGGTCCTCTGTTTGGGGTGATATCCATGTTGGAAGCCTAGGAGGTCCTACTGGGATCTGCATAAGTGTTACCTCTGGGTTGACCCCCCAACTCACTTTGAAGTCTCTTAGCCCTATGAACTCATTTGTCTTTACCATTTCTCCCTTTTATTTGGAGTCTGTTTCCAGTCATACTGCCTGTTGGCATTTGTTAGTAATCCCTCCTTGCCAGGGAGGCTCATCCCCAGGAGTCATGTGCCATGCTGAGAGGAATGTAATGCATTCATATGCTGAGTCTGGCTTAGAGAGAGGCCACATTTGAGCAACAAGGAGGTCCTCAAGATGCAAAATTTTAATCAATATAAAACATAAGACTGCATTTCTAATCTTCCCCCTTTCATATCAATATATACCTTAATTTATGTAAAATATGATCTGAAGTTTTGGGTATTTTTTTCTTTTGCTGAGAATTGCCCAAAGCTCACTTGCTTGTTTATATTATATATATTTATATTTATTTATTCATTTTTATAAGAGAAGTTGAAAGTTTAGAGAAAAATTATGCATAAGGGTCAGAGTTCCAATAAACTCCCTGTTAATAATACCTTGCATTAGTGTGGGAATATTATTTTAATTGTGCTATTAATTAGAGTCCATTAGGGTTCCGTGTTAGTGTTGAACCTTCCCAATTTTTAAATTCTATTAATATATATACCACCAAAAATTTCCCCTTTTAACAACATTTGAAATGTTTTTGTTCATAGGGTTATGTCACCATTTTATTCATATAAAAGTCCAACTATTTAAATAATGAAGAAGAAAATAAGACTGGAATAGAGTAGGAAAAAGCATGAACAATAATTTTTGTTTATAAAATGATTGGTTTTATATAATAACAGTAAAACATAAATTATATTTACTGAGCACTATTGAGTGTCTGACAATATTCAAAGGGTTTAAGATCTATTATTAACCTAGTTTTACATCACAAGATAACTCTTACAGAAGTACTTGTAATATCTAAAATTTAATCTCCAAGCTATGAATGCCATTCTCCTACTTGTCAGACAAAGACTTAGGAATCATACTGGAATTTTCTCTATGTAACATTCCTCACATCCAGTTCATGAGCATCTCATATTGATTCTATCCGCAGACTATATTAGGCGTGTGGCTACTTCTCAATACCTCCTCTATGACCACCCTGGCCATCACCATATTAGTCTATAAATTCTCTGTTCTCTGTTTTCTGCTTTATTCCCCTTGAGCTTAATCTTAATGAAGGAACCATCAGTATGAGAGTGATATTAAAAATAAAAATAGAATTCTGTTGAATCATATCACATTCCTTCAGAAAACCTTCAAGATATCCTGAAACACTAAAAGTAAAATTCAGAACTTTTAGAAAGCCACCATTTCCATAATCATCTTGCCTCTCCTCCTTACTCTTATCAAGGCATTCTTTATCACTGATTCTGTTAGGCTCACTTTGGATAGACCATTATGGCCTCCTCACACTTCTCTATACACAATGATCCTGATACTACCTGAACTTTATTCATTTTTTTCTTTTTCCAGAAATTCCCTAACCCATTAACTGCATGTATCTTTTCTCCTTATCTTTCTGAAAAGATCATGCCTTACAACACTATTTAAATTTCACCTGCCCCCATCCTTCTTCCTTGCTACATTCGTTTTCCATTGTAATTACTTCATGTAACATTCTATATACTTTGCTTATGTCTTTTCTTTCTTCTAGGTTTTCCTCCACAATAAAAGGTTTATGAGCATAGTTTTTTTTTTCCTATTTTGTTCAATGCTACATTGCCAGGACTAAGGAAAGTTTCTCAGGAATATATTTATAAGGATGCATTTCCAGATGATAAGGCTGGGTCACAGAAAGACTCCAGAACTTGTTCATGGTCAGTCAATGAGTTCAAGAACAAGCTCTCATTTTAACCAAAAAATTATGAAATTAGAGCTCACAATCATAATCACAACGCTATGATATGACTGTATTTCTACAAAATTATACTACCCTTATTAGAGAAAAAAAGAACAATTGTTTTATTATATTTTTTTAAAATAAAGAAAACAACAGGCATATGTAGAGGGATTTATTGCTAGCATGCATTCACTGGAGCTGCAGAAGAAGACTGTGATTTTGGTAAAACCAGCTAGGTTCTGTCAAACATACACATATAATCCAGTTTAAAGAAAGAAAGAGCTCTGTAAAGGAAGGAAACATTTAAAAGGTGAAGTGACTGTGCTGTGGAGAGAAACTTATGAGTCAGGTACAGTCTATCCTTGTGTAAGAAAGAGATTCAGAAACAGTGTGACTCAATAAAGGTGAAAGTTTCATCCATGGAAGTAACAGTGCAAACTTCACTAGGTTTTATGGGTGACTCTTTTCCATGAGTTAACCTTGGGATCCAAGTTTCTTCTATTTTGTTGCTCTACAATCTTCCAAGAGGCTGTCCTTTTCTGCATGGTTGAAGAAATTTTACATAGGACTCTGTCCACATTTCAGTTTGAGGGAAAAGTAATATATTCATATTGTAAAATAATTTCCACACCTTTGTCATGTGAAAGTTTCTTAAGGAAAACAAAACAATTTCATGAATAGATATTGAGGTGATCAGGTTATTAATTTTTCTGGTGTGAGAAATTTAAGTAATAGTAAATGGAATTTAAATTATTAAAGCTAACAGCAAAAATATTCATAATATTTAATTATAATCTTTTTAATATCTATAGGTGATTATAGTGTCAAACTTTCTTAGATTTCTTATTTGGACATTTTATCTTTTGGTTTTCAGAATCATATTCTGGGGATTATTTGTCTTTGCGTAATGGAATTCCAATTTCTCATTCCCAATGTTTGTGTTATTTTTGTCTTAAATGTATTTTTATATGTGACTCAAGCCCTGCAATGCATCAACATAGATTTCCTTTAGGCAATTATTTTAAAACATTTGGATAAAAAACTGCTATTTTATTATATTTACCTTCAGCTTTATATTTATGCTATTATTTCTTTGAGTAGACACTAGGTTCCTATGTTATCCTACTCCTTCTGCCAAGAAAAACTTCAAAGCACAATTATGCTTGCTATAAATTATTTCTATATGTGTCTCTGTGTTAATTTTCCTGACAAAGTCCTTATTTAGTTTTTATACTTTAAACCTATTTCAAAGAGTTATGAACATGTGAAGGCCATTATCATCTTTCAGTATTTTAGCATGTATCAATAATTTTTTAGGTTGTGAACATTTTTTATACTGTCTGGTAGAATCCTCATGACTTTTGTTCCATATGTTATATGTATTATCCTCTGACTTCCTTCATAATTTTCTACTTGTCTTTGTGTTCAGCTGTGAGTTCAAAGAGCATGAATGGGGGGCCAGCTGTAGCCCATTTGGTAGGGCTCCAGTTTACCACATGGGAGGCCCTGGGTTTGGTTCCCAGGGCCTCCTCAAGTGGGCAGACTGCCTTGAGAAGGCAAGCTGCCACAGGCAGGGAAAGCTGCTGTGAGCAGGCAGGCTACCACCACACAGTGAGCTGACTCAGCAGGCCACTGCAACAGGGGGAGACAAGCAGACACAGAAGAATGCAGAAATGAACACAGCAAGAACAAGCCGAAATGGGGGGGATATATAATAAATAAAAAATAAATCTTAAAAAAAGAGCATGGATGTATTTTATTTCTTGTTTATTTTCTATTTGCAATTAAGATTACAGGGGTCCTTAAAATTCATGGACATTAAGTTGATGTCTTTCCTTATTTTCAGAAAAGTGTTGGTCATTATCTCCTTAAATATTTCTTCTTATGGAATCCTTTTATCTTCTTGTAGTACTCTAGTTATATGTATAATATACTGTTTGATATTATACCACAACTCCTGGATACTATTTCTCAGGGGTTTCTTTTCTCTAACTTTATTTCTGTTTGGTTAATTCCTATTGGTATATCATCAGGCTCGTTGATGTTTCTTATCTGTAATGACACTGCCAATGATACTGTTGATGGGAGATTTTTGTGTCTTGTATTGTGTGTTGTGTGTGTGCTTTGCATCCATTCTATTCCTTGCATTTCATTGGACACTACCTGATAGATTCTATCCTTGTGATACAATTCTTCATTTATCCATGAATATTATTCTCCCCATTAGATAGTTTGACCTAGTAATTATCCATGTTTATTAGTCACACACCCACAGTTACATATATGTTTTAATGTCATGTTTTCCTCACTGCAGTAAGGAAAATCATATGCCATGGGGAAAAGGGCATTCCTAAGTAAGATATTTTTAGAAAGAGCCAATTATAGGATTTAAGCTCTGGTTGGGTAATTAGGGAAAGAGTATAAAGAAGTCAAGGTTTGCTATTCAAATGACTCTTGTCAGAAAGCAGATGCAATTCCATGAATGGGTATCTCAATAAATGTTATCTATAGTTAGTCATACTAAAGAAGACAGCACTAATTGATGAAGTTATAGCATTTCACCATTAAGAAAGGAGAAGGAGGATATTTGGCATTTTGTTCATTGCAAAGTGAACTTGTCTGATGTTTTCTCAGGCTGCCCTAGTCTTCCTCATAAGCACTTCATAGAGACCTGCAGAGAGATAATGAAAGTGAACACAAACTTCTTGGTTCTAGAACTCACTGATTTTTTTCCCAGGTGACACTTTAACACAAACTTGGCTTTAACAATTCCATAACATTTTCTGTATTCTTCCCATCTGCTCCTTTCTCCCACCTTCTATCAAAGGTGAAACAGTTCATTTTTCCCATATCTGCTTTAAAGCACTTGTCTCTCCCTGGTATTCAAAATCTTAGATGTTTCCAATCTCATCTCTTGGTGGCCTCATGAAAATGCAAGGTTTTAAGATTATTGGCTTTTTACAATTGTCATGTTTGATTAAATATTCTTTGCAAATTTTATACCTTAAGTAGTATTTTGAGTGTCATATTTCTTTTTAAATCTTACTGTTATGGCATCAAATATCTCCCTGCTTGATAACTCTATACTGTCAGGAAAATATCTATTGTAAGTTCTAATATTACAGTTTGAACTGTAATGCAACTCAGAATCATTGTAAAATCATACCAGCCATTTACAATCCTCTTTCCTCTCCATCATCCTCTATCTTCTTCTAATAATTATAATTATTATAATTATTCTTATTATAATTATTATTCCACTTCCTTTGATGTCTTCAAAATTGATCAATCAGGGTCAAAACTGAAAATTCCACATGTATCAACATTTGAATGATTTTTGAAAAGGAGTGGAAACTAATATTCTAAGCACTGTACTTCTTACATAGATTCCTTTTTTTCACTTATTTCCACAACAGTCATTATAATGTCCTTTACTACTTCATTTGAAATTATCTGAAGTCTGAAAATGTGATTAGCAAAGCCAAAAGATCACACTTGTTTCATTCTATATACTAAAGTGTTTCAGAACAAGGACTCTATTGCCAGGAAGCTTATGTTTGAATCCTGGTATCCTATTAAGAGCTATGTGGAATTGAGCAAAGTCTTTAGAACTGATGTGCCCATTTTCAATCAACAATGATTATAGGTGATAATGGAACCACCTCTTAAAGCAGCTATGAGGATAAATGTCATGATATATATAATGCATTTATATAATTGCCAGTGAAAACAAAGCTGCATATAAATAATAAAAATTGTGACTAAATACTACTCACCATTCATTTATAAAATATTTTCAGAATAAATTATGTTCCAGGTGTGACATTATGGCCTGAGGATCCACTTGTTTGTACATGTATGACAATTCTTGCCTTTAAGCAAACAACAGGGTCAGTTCAGGGGTAAAGCTAGACATTAGTCATATATTCACAACAAAAAATATTAAATGATGACTTTGCCAAATACATCCATGATCTTCCATGGAGGCAAAGAAAGCAATGAATTCATGGTTGAGGAAAAGATAATTGAGTTGAGTTATGAACAGTAAAGCCTTTAACTTGAGAGTTAACTAAGCAACTATACCATATCGGCTTTTAATAGAGAAAATCATGAGAAACTGCTAACCTTACCATGGATGTAATACATTGAAGAAAAATAATAAGAAAGATTAACTTGATATCTCTTAACATTATATATTGAATGAATTATTAGATGTATTTTTTTGGCATACTTGAGTGTATCCTTGTTCTTACTCCTCACAGAAATATTCACAGAATTTTTTTGTTGTTAATTTGAATGAAAAATTATCATGAGGAACCAGGGTACCAAGTGGATTGAAATTTTAAATAACAATTTTAAATACATATTCTAGTGGTAGAAGCCTTAAAAATGATCCTGGAATGCTGCAAATCTGTTAGATATTATAAGATGTGCATATATAGAAATGTTTTTGAAGTAGTATTTTTTCCTTTATTCCAGAAAAATTATCTAGGAAGCTCCAAATCAGGACAGTAATTTTAAAATGCTGTGGATACAAGTAGCTGATTTTTTTGATATAAGATTGTCCACATTATAAGCAGCACTGTGTCTCTGAAAATTTGTTTGTTTGTTGCTGATGTTAGAGTACATTTGAGTATTTATTTAAACCACACTCTGTTATCAAATATGTGTGTGTTCCAATAGAGCTGTATTAGATCTCTTTGCATAATTTATTTTAAAAAATGAGGTCCCAAAATTATTGGATTGATTCACAAACTCACGCTTATTAATTAATAATTTGATTTCTTTGTTCTGATGCAAATGATCTGGTGGAGTCATAGGACAAGTGTCCATCTTGGAAAGAGTGAATTACGTTGAGAGAAAAGTAAACTTTTACTCTACTCTAACATCTCTTCAAATACACAAATTTTCAAATAAAAATAAGCAAAACATATGCAGATATGATTTGAGGTGATGTAGGATAATTTATCTGGTATTTTTTCACTTAGTGTAAATTCAGGTCAATGATAATGGAAAGTCATTTCACACAGATAGAGAACCTAGTCAGCAATATTAAGTGAATATTGATCTAACTTCATATGAACCCATAATATTAGGCCAGCACACTGTTTTCAGTATTATTTAGTCTATAATTTTGTGGGTTTTTTCACACGGACTTAGTTATATACTCAATAAACATTACCATATCATCACCATGATATGTTTGGGAATTTCAGAATGGATTTGATCAATTCCTGTCACTGGGCAGTAGGAAGGTAATAATGGAATAAAAGTCTATGTTGTTTGTACATACTTTGCAAATGCATCTCCAGAGGACAGATCTGAGAGTGTGAGTGTACAGGGAGCAAGCAAATGGCTTTCTCAAGGTAATTCAAAGGGATCCCAGAAGAAGACTTAACTTCATAATGAAACTTACTATAAACAATGTGAAATTATTTATAGCCATGGAATCCTGGTGACATGACCTATAATTATAGTTAGTGAAAAACAAATTACACAAAGAATAACAATATTAATATTTGTTTATTAATAATATTTCATGTGGATAAGTTTGAACATAATATAAGCATAGAATTGACACAATTTATCTACATTTGTAATATGCTACATTGGACTGCTGAATGTTTTCTTTAGAAATATTTTAGTAAACCTTATTAATGAAGAACAAGATATGTTCTTCCTTAATTTCTGAACATAGTGATATGGACTGGCATCCAACATGCTTTTCAATGATAATATGGTTTCTATTTATAACCAAATTCTCTGGAATTTTTTTCATTGTCCTTTAAACAGTAAATGATGCAATTCAGCATAGGAATCACTATAATATAAATTATAGACACTATCATTTCATGGTCCAAAGAGTATCTGTAAGTTGGCCTCATATACATGAAAAGGATTGTCCCATGAATTGACAGTTCTCCCAGCATCATCTTTTGAATAGTCTGTTCTGGCCTAGCTGGATGGAGTTGGCAGCCTTGTCAAAAATCACTTTGCCATAAATAAGTGGAATACTCAATTCTATTCCATTGGCAAACCTAGCTATCTTTATTCCAATGCCATGCTGTTTTTACCACTCTAGCCTAGTGATATGATTTAAAGTCAGGATATGAGTGTCCTCCAATTTCATTCTTCATTTTAAAGATATTTTTTGGCTGTTCAAGACCTCTAATTTTTTTTCAAATAAACTTGATAATTTGCCTTTCCAATTCTGTTAAAAAAGACTGTTGGAAGTTTTATTATTTAGAAACCACATAACTGATAAAGTTGTGATATCCATGTTATAAAAAGATATTATAAAATTCAATGATAAAAAGACAAGAAACCCAATTTAAAAAATTGGCTATAGATTTGAATAAACATTTCTCCAAAGAGTAAACAAAAATAGTTAAAAAACACATGAAAAAATGTTCAAAATAATTATCTATTAAGGAAATGAAAATCAAAACTACATAGAGATATCATTTCACACCTTATAGAATGACCATTATTATAAAAACACAAAACTATAATGCTGGAGATGATGTGGAGAAAAAGGAACAGTCCTTCCTTTGGGAATTTTGATGGTGCAGTCTTTGTGGAAGACAGGTTGTCAATTCTTCAAGGAACTAAATATAGAACTGCTGTATGATCCAGAAATCCCACTATGAGGAATATATTCAGAAGAACTGAAAGCAAGTATGTGAATTGATATTTGTACAACAATGTTCATAGCAGCATTATTCATAATTACTAAAATATGGAAACAACCCAAGTGTCTGTCAACCAATGACTGTATAAGCAAAATGCAGTATATACATAAAATGAAAGACTATTTAGCTATAAGAAGAAAAGAAATTGGGATGCATACTGTAGCCATTTGATGTAATGATGAATACCAAAAATTGACATTGCACCATGCTTGTAAACTGATTGGTTAATCTGGGCTGATTAACTTATGATTAGGGTGTTGACTGGGCCATGTCAGTAGGGCATTCAACCCCACCCATTGGTGCATGGGGTAATCATATATAAAAGACAAGGCAAAGGTCAGAGGGTGGAAATTTGAGAAGCAGTTTTTGAGAAGCATTTCTGATATTGGAGAGGAAGCCCCAGGAGAAGAGAAGTGAACCATTTACCTGATAGTTTACAGCTGACCTTGTGGAGGAAGTGGAAGAGAGAAATGCAGCCCCGGGAAGAGAGGAACCCAAGAAGCCTGAACCCTGGCAAACATTAGCAGCTGTCTTGCTCCAACACATGGCAATGGACTTTGGTGAGGGAAGAAACGTATGCTTTGTGGACTGGTAACTCTAAGCTTCTGCCCCAAATAAATACCCTTTATAAAGACCAACCAATTATTGGTATATTTGCAAAGGCACCCATTTGGCTGACTAATACACATAACATGGATGAACCTTGACTACATTATGTTGAGTCAAATAAGTTAGACACAAAGGGACAAATACTATATGGTCTCACTAATATGACCTAAAAAAATTAGTAAACTCATCGAGGTAAATTCTAGACAATAGGTTACTAAGAAATTGAATGTGGGTTCAGAATGGAAGCCAGTACTTAATGTATGAAGAATTTTTAATGAGGCTTATTATAAATGTGTAGAAATGAATAGAGTTGATGTTAATACTTTATAGTGAGTGTAAGTAACACTGCTGATTTATAAATGTGATTGTGACTGACAGGGGTAAACTTTGGATGTAATATTTCATTTGAAAGGAAGCTAGACAAATGTAGGGACTGTATAACATAATAGTTTTGGTAGTTGATGAAGATTGTGGTTGATAGCATAGGAAAGTTCTTCCTTTACAAAGTTTTAAGTATATGGTTATACATGGGAAAATTAAAAGTAAAGTAAATTATCAATTATAGTTAACAGTAATATTGTAATTCTTTTGCAGCAATGACAAAGAAGATATATCAATTCTAAGGGCCAACAATAGGGGTGTTAAGGGAGTAATGGATTTTTCCTTCTGGAAAAGTGAAAATATTCTATATTTCATTGAACTCTGTGATGAATATGAAAGCCCCTGAGTGTACACTTTCAATGCATTGCACAACATTTGGGAGTGTAAAACACAATAAATCCTGTGGTGGAAGATGGCCTGTGGTTAACAAAACAAATATGAGAACATCCTCTCATGATCTATAACAAATATATAATATTAATACAGGGTGTCATTTACCAGTGGGTTGGGAGAAAAATGCAACAAATGTGAGATATTGGCTACAGTTAATAGTAATATTTTGATGATTCTCTTTCATAGTTTGTAACAATTTTTTCACAAAAACCCAAGTGTTGGTCATGGGGGTAATGTATGGGAGTCCTGTATGATGATATGCATATTTGTTTTGTAAGCTCACAATTTACACTTTACATTTATAGTTTATGGATGCTCACATCTGAATGATAAACTTCAATAAAAGTATAAACAGGAAGAATTCCAAATTTCCTATCAGAGTAAACAGATTGCTAGAAATAAGAAAAAGAGGAAAACATTCACCTAATATCATCTGTGAAACCCATCAATATAAACATGGTGACTTAAGGCAAATTCTTCAACTGAATACAGTGTGTGTGAAACCACATCTGACGGCAAACCTGACACTTAAATTTATATTTATAGGTCCACAGGGAATATCCCATGTAAAGCATGTACAACCAGTTATATCCTGTTTGCTAATATAATGGAAAATGATACTCTATGCAGTGATGAGCTAGTTAATAACAAAGAAAATGGGCACAACTTCATCTACTTCTCTGTATAAAAGAAATGAAGAAATAGTTTTAGGTAGTTTTTGGCTCAAATATCTTTGAAAACACTGATAATTTATGAGGTTCCTTTTCAAGGTAAGAGGATGTTAAATTTTCTACCACCTCTTTTCATATTATATCATGTTTAAATTTTCTACTACCTGTTTTCCTATTATATCATGTTTAAATTCAGAAAGATAAATGAATTTTGTGCTTTTAACATCCAATAATGTTATAGAGGAATGCACACACCCCAATACTAAATTTAAAAGTGCTATATTTTGTATAAAATACTTTTCTTTAATGGGTCATAATCAAATGGGAGTAGCCAATTTCTTTTTTTTTTAAGATTTATTTTTTTATTTATTACATATCCCCCC
>PVKH010038967.1:0-11239 GCA_004027955.1 Chaetophractus vellerosus | reverse complement strand
ACGAGGACTGGAAAAATACCACTTCACATTTATATCCCAGTGACTGTCACAACCCCCCACTCTTTCACTTGTGTTCTCAGACTAAAGAATATCCTTTCAAAGAGAGGATGCTAAAATCCCAAAGCTGGCTGTTAATATTTTGTTCCATTTTAATTAAATGCCTAACACCCTAAAGGCATCCACAGCATTCATTCTAAGAGTTATTTATCTAGATAAACTGTGTATTAGTGTAGGTGAGAGATGATCATTTTATCACATTTTATAAATTACACGTGGCTACATGTCCGCGTCTTGTAGGCTCTGCTTCCAGCAGATTCTGTAGTTGTTAAAGAACGTAAGACAGAATTTTGTTTTTTATACGATGGCTTTCAGAAATACACACTATCACATTTTATTTACAATGTAGGTTTTGTACACAATTCTGCTGTGTAGAGGGAGAGCTGGATAATAATGGTGTATCTAACACACCTTTACAGGCTTACAAATTGCAAAAAGATGGGCTCGTGCTTAAATTTCTTGATAAGGCACTAAGTCTATTTTCAGAGCCGGTACACATTCCTGAAGGCAGATAGTGCTGTGACCTCCCTGTAAGCAATGCAGCAGGTGTTTGCATATCTGCATAGCATGCTGCAGTGTGGTGAAGTGCTTGAATCATTTCCAGAACGAGGGAGCCTTCATGATTGGACCAATTGATCACTGCAGTCGCTTGATGTTACATAAAAGGTTGGTGTTGAAGCATATGGATTGGATAATAATCAGAGTTGTTCTGACACGGTCTATTTAATAATTCAAAAAGGAAAATTTGAAAATGATTCTGCACAAAGCTGCAGCACCCGATTGACACTTTATTTATATCAAACGCTCTTTGTGTAGTTTGTGGGCTGCGCAGATTGCCTGTTCGATGCAGTTATTTTTTCTGAAGCATCAATATTCCAAATCACCGTCAGCAAACAATCAGGCACATCACCTGTCACTGTGGCAAGGGGGAAATGTTTAGCTTCACTGATGTAGCAGAGACTGGCCCATAGAAAAACCCACCATTTATGATATTATCCAAAATGAAATGTAAGGTAGGGTTTTGTTAGTCCACCTGAAGGGGAAAAAAAAGACCCTTAATGGTAACATTAAGATATGGTCAGAGTGTTTCTGTTTGCTATATCATTTATGCCAATTCACTTGAAAAATACAGAAAAACTGCAGCTGGATAAGTGATGCTAACCTCCTCCCAGGTGGGCATGCAGTGGAGTTGTTTCACAAGCTTAGAATAAGAGCCAGATGTTCATGGTTCCACAGGCTAAGCCTAAATCCTTCAAAAAGACCCTGTGCATGATGGGAGAGGTGCAGGCGGGTCGCCCCTCCCCCGCCCAGAGCTCCCCCCACTCTGCCTAAGACACGGATGGCAGGGGCCCTCGATAGTCTCCCTTGAGCACCCGTGGTTCAACTGCTCTCTCACCATCTGCGGACCTCCTTTCCCACACCTGCGACAGGGAAATGGCGTTGTGATGTTGCGCGGGCTTTCTGTCTTAACTACTGTAACCAGGAGATAATTCTGATATCTCCATAGACTTTTAAAAAACAGGCTTTGTAAATACTAAATGGTTACAATGGTTTAAGTTATCAAAAGCAAAGCCACTCGTTCCCCCAAATGCAGGAAACATATCCTTGTCTTAAATTATAATTGTATAATTATGCATTTAGGGCCTACAAAGTAATCACAACATATACACACTCGTGCGAGTTTCACAAACACATAGAGATCAACCCTGGCAAAAAGGGTTTCAACCCCCATAAAAAAGCTCAAGCCGCATATTGGGATAACCACATGCCATTCTAAATGCTGGATTTGCTTCCTAATACTTTCCCCCTTTTTAAAAAAGAAAAATTTCTGGAAGATATTAAACTTGGAGAAAATCTGCATTCTTTTGTCATCTTTTTATTTCAGGAATGAAATGCTCACTTATATTCAGCTGCAGAATGAACTATATTAAGTAGATATGACCCTTGTCTTTTAGGAGCAACATCAACATTTACTCATCAGACACTTGGTTGTAAAAGGTAATGTTTTACAATATACAAAATCATTTTGAAAACATTTTCTCTTTCCTATAAATAAATCTGAGCAGGAAAGATGACAATCAACATGAAAGGGACTTCTAAACTGAAAATGAAACACAGTACTTGATACAAAAAAAAAAAAAAAACAACAACAACAAAAAAAACCCAGTGAAGTAAGATCAAGTGCATTTAAAAAGGCTCATCTTTCCTGGCCCAAAAATCATCGATTCCAAAATGAAACTCCCTATAACCCATTACTATTGTTATCTGCTGCAGTCAATATTTGAGCTGAAGCCATATGGACATTTCCCAAAGTTATCCTCATCTGAAATAAGGAAAAAATATATTTGGTTTATATATGGCATGAGTAAGCTTCAAAGCATCCTGCAGAGCTCCCAGGGAGAGGAGGTTAAATCTGTGCTTCTGCATAAAAACATTCCCTTTTTTCTTCCAAGACCTTTCTACAGTGATGGAGCCGTTATATGATGCTCCCTCACCCTCACACTCCAATTTGCACCCACGGACTTTGATTTTCTGAAGAACATTATGAGTAGATTTAATGAACAAGAAATTTAAGGACATGCAACATTAGGATGAATTAGAAAGACCTCGGGCCGGAAGTTACAGGTTCTACCTTTCATTCCTGATCAAAAACTTTAGAATTTAACACCTGCAAAAGAGAATGCAATCAAATGGCAACATGAAAGTTCACAGAAAAGGAAAAGACCACTATGTCCTATGCAGGTGAACTTTACCACAGGATCTGGTCCAAACATCTAGGTGTGGGCAGAAGCAGCTGATGACATTCTTTCTTGGTCTACCTCCCTGCCATACTGTCCCATGGCCACTGAGAACACCCTTCATTTGGTCTGTTCATCATCCAAATGAATAAAACAAAGGGGGGCAGGGAGTCCTGTGCTGGTTTATTTCATATATGCGATCAAATTTCCCCAGGAAGAGTATTTTATGAGTTAAGTATCATTGACCCCATTGCATTGACGAGCAACCTGAAGCTTAGAAAGGTTAAAATTGGCAAGATCAGACCTCTATAAACCAGTGAAGCTGGGTTTTAAACCTTGGGCAACTGAATCCAAGTTCCATGACTTGTCTCCTAACTATACTAGAGATAATTAATGAACAAGGTACGTCTTGTAAACATGGTTAATCAACATGATCTACTTATAGAAAGGACAGTCCATTCAATTATCAGTTATCAAATAATTGATTTTAATGATGATGAATGTGTACAATCATTCTGTCGATTATGATTCATCGAACTGAGCCTGAGTCCCAAGATATTAATCACGGGAATATGATGGAATCAACAGGGAGTTAGTCAAAGGCTTTCTAAGCCTCTCTCTCCCAAGACAAGAGTCAACAACATGGAGTATATTTAACACACCATAGTGTTTTTCTGTGGTAGCTTATCATCAAGGATGGGCCTATTTTCACTTTTCCCCAGAATGCTGCTGCTATTTTAACCTGACTTCTAAAGGTGGGGATTTAGAGAGATTTTTTGCATGTAAGCAGCCATTCCATCTCTTGCTGCTTGCAGGCCAATGAGAAGTGTGTGAGACAGCCCATCTGCAAAATCTTCCCATCCCCTAGCAGCCACAGGACAAGTGAACTTTGATATACACGATATATACATTTCTGGAAATTGGAATGAAATGCCCTTTTTTAAAAAAATGAACATTATTTTACAGTATTGGAAGAGCTGAATATTCAAAGAAAAACCACAGGTGAATAGTTTTTAAGTCCAAATATTATATTACAAAAGTCTTCGACAGGGTATTGAGTTTATAAGAAGAAGAGCTGTATTCAGGTTCTGCTTCTGCTACTTACTAATAGTTAGCTTTGAGAAAATCACTCAATATCAATGCTCTGATTTTTAATGAAGATGACAGTACCTTTTTCACAGATTGCTTCAAGGATTTAGTAAGACAATTTGCATGAAAATGCTTTATAATGCAATCTAAATTCTTATCAATATTTTCTATTTCAACATTTTTGTAAACTCAGATATTTTGCAACTATTTTTCTCATAGTGCAAAACTCTCCTTTTGAAATGAAGTCAAGTGCCCTCAAGATCTGAACAGACCAATGGGCTTTGTCTCACTTCCTCCACTCCCCACCTCAATCTAAATTAGAAAGTCAGTCATATTCTTTTATGCTTTCTGTAATTTAACTTCACAGCCCTGATTGAAGACACATTTGCAAAAAAGATTGCCTCCAAATTCTGGCCTGTGCGACTCCATGGAGAGTCTTCCCCATACTTTCTGCTAATGGCAGAGCATTTATTAAACAGCCCTTCTGCCGCCCTGTTCCATCTTGGTTTAATATCATGTTGATACGGGTACAAGGGGAATTCTATATATATATATATGTATTTTTTCTATTAAAGAAATTGTGATATTACAGAACAATCATGCATAAAATACAGGATTCCCATATACAGTGCCACCCTATTATTAACACCTTGCATTGGCATGGTACATGTATTAAAATTGGTGAAAGCACATTTTTGTAATTTTACTATTAACTATAGCCTGTGGTTTAACTTAGGTTTTACTGTTTGTGCAATGCAGTCTCATAGAATTTTTTTTTAAAAATTTATTCTATTACCATATATAACAGCCTAATGTTTCCCCTTTTAAACACATTCAGATATATAATTCAGTGGCACTAATAATGTGCACAATGTTGTGCTACCATCACCACCATCCATTATCAAAATATTTCCATTGTTTCCAAATATCAACTTATACCAAGCTTTGCCTGAGTTTGACGGATCACTGGGCAGCACACAACTTCCTGCTTCTTTTTAAGTTCTACTTCCACTAAGTTTCTTCTCTATCCTCCACCTTTCCTTTTGGAGCAACTGGTAAACCCCTCCCTTGGTTTTCAATGAATGCTTCTACCTGTACCCAGGACCTTCAGTGGCTCAACTGTCTCCTCAAGCTCTTTTCAGTGTTTTTCTAAATAAATATGATTCCATTCATAGAATAATTTCCATTGTCATCCATTAATATAACTTTTTTCCTCCTTGTTATATTCATATTTATTTGTGTAGTTGCTTGTTGACTATCTCACCATCTATACTATCAGTTCCATGAAGGACGATATCAGTTTTGTTTGTCACTGAGTCCCTAGTATCAATACGGTATCTGGTACACAACAAGTGCTCAGTAAATATTTGTTGCTTAAAATTAATAAATAAAAGTTAATACGTTCTAACAGGAAGATAAGAAAATAGAGTACAATGCAGATGATTGTAGATTTATAATGGTTTTCAATGAAGTTCTCTTTAGGTGTCTAGGCTTTGGAAATTGTTTCCTGCCCATATTCCACCCCACCTAAGAAGGTTAGATGGAGGAGGGGGAAGACGAAGAAGAGGAGGGAGGGACAAGGAGAAGTAAAAACAAAATAATTTATTGTCAATCTTTAGATTACAATGGATTTGTTAATGCTATATCTTCTATTTTCTTCAGGGTATTATTAAATGATATTTCTATTTGTCATGTTTAGGTAGATAGTTAATGAATAGATTTCATGATGGCTATATATTGACAAGGAAAAATCTCCTAAAATTTGAAATAATAAAATAATTTAAATAATTAAATAATGCTAGGATTTCTGAAGATATATTCAGATATTTTATCATTCTGCCTTAAGCTTTAACAAGTAGGAATGCTGGCTCTTGGCCTGAGTGTGGAAATCAATACAATCCCTTTTGATCCTTGTTATTTATTTATTTATGTTTAATTTCCCAATTCCTAGTTAGAATTGAATTAAAATCCAGAGCGGGTGGTATATACTTTTTTTTCCCCCATAGATGACAAAGAAACCCACCAAATGGCACAACAGACTTTAATATTATGGGGAAACGCATCTGCCATTTGGTCTACTTTCATTCTGATAAAATGGTTTGGGGTCAGCGCACAGTTGCAGCTCGTAAATGCAAATCACTGCATGATCCCAGCACATGGAATTACATCAGCGCTTTTGATGAGATGACAGAATCAATACAGAGGTCAAAAGTGCACCTTTGGGAGGAGAGCCGCAATCAGGCACAGGGATTCCCCAAGATTACAATTCCCCTGAGGAGACAGCGGAGTGGCAAGAGCTTTCTTAATGTGGGGGAGCTGCCTACCGGCCACGCAGAGGACGCGCTCCATGGAGGGTTTATCTGTTTATCTCTGTCCACATTCACCCCTGCACCGACTCCATTGGATGTTGTTGCAAAGTTTGCCAACAAAATGCTGACATTTAAGACAAAACTTTCAGAAAATCAATACCAAATAATTGCCCAGGCCATGCTGGAAGATAAACTTACCCTGCATATTATGTCTCTCCAGTTCTAGAGTGTTGTAACGCCACTGTGCCAAGGGAACTAAGCCATTCTTATTGTGCATAATATACCTTTATATATCAGCAGGCAGCACAAGTCATTTCCTTCCCTGCTGCTCAATACGCAGTGATTCCATCTCTTCTATATTCATTTTTTTGTACCAGATTGATGCCCTTAAATGCTATGCTGCTGTCAGTTCTTGGATATCCTTTACCTGGCAGCCAAAGGGAGTGCTTATAAATGAATCTCTTGTCCCCACAGTAGATGTCTTCCGATGGTGGTATAGTTTGATAAGTTTAAGAAATAGACCACAGTATCAACCGAGCCGCCTTTTCCATAAAATTCTGTCCTCCAGAATGCATTTCTCTATTTTTATACTGAATGGATCAGTGATGAGGCAAAATAACTATCAAAAGGGCCCATTGTTATTGCAATGTTTCAGTAAAATGATTTCTGCATTAAACGATATTTAAAGTCAGGATACCAAACCAATGATAAATATAGCATATATGTTTTCTTATACTTCAATGGCCAGAGCTGTTCTGTTACCTAAATTAGAGCAAGAAATGCATAATTCCTTACAATCCTAAACTTAATTTCCCCTTCCCCCAAGTTAAAAAAAAAAAAAGATTTATCTTTTGGGTCCTAACTGTGTGTTGTCCATATTATTGGTTTGAAAATATGATTTCAAGTATAGACAAAAAAGCAGTGACCTAGGAAAAAGCTGTTCAGTTGCCAAATGAATGAGCTTGTAGTTCCTACTCCATACACTATTGTTTTATTGTGTTAAGAAGAATAGATAACTGAAAATATTTCAATAAAAATAACAGAGATGCCTGTTCAAAACTCTTCAGATGCTAAATTCCTGCCAACCTTGCTCATCTCAAAAATATCATATTCTCATTTTCAGAAAAATTCTACATGTAATATAATTCAGAGCTTCAAATATAGAACAAGGAGGGAAAGCCAGGAATAAAAAGAAAAAAATTCCCAAGGTACTATAGCATGAAATTGGCTTGAACAGCAAAAAAATAAAAAGAGAGGTGGGGGTTTAAAATAACTGATGCTGAAATGAATATTCACCTCCTTAGGAATATATTAATTTTACATGATTGTTCCTTTGCACTTTACGACAGAAACAAAGGCCCTGTTACCATTAGTCCAGCTTCATCTTTAATCACATTAATTCAGTAACATGTTGTAATCGGAGTCTGAAAGACTATTGCTTTATTTACATAAATATAAGCAATAAATGAGCAATTTCAGAATTGAACTCAATCAATACACACTGCATTGTCGTGTTGACCTCACTAGCATTGAGGTCAATAAATGTGCGAATCCTCAGAAAAATATCCCATCAAAATCAGAGGCAAATCTCCAAGTCTCCAAGGACGTTGCCACCACTTCTTTATCTGCTCGTCTGGGGCTGGCTGATGAGTATGTGACAGTGTTCGACAGATTGAATGGAATATTGGGAATGGAGAAAGAAAGACTAGCCTTAGAGAGCCACTCGCCTGCCGTCTAGCATATATTGTTGGATGTTGTTGATAAGGGTTAGTTAGCCTCCTCTTACCAAATAAGTGGGACCGCTTAGATTGCCTTCTCAGCTTGGCATCCCTCACTGGAAGACCAAGGATGTAATTTACTAACAACTGGAAACCTGGCACAGTTAAAGGTGCAGTATCTACAGCAATTCACTAGAATTTTCTGTTCTGGCACCAGATTGTGCCTTTTTGCCAGGATATTGCAAACTTGTGCCGCATATGTATGTCTCTTGTCCTTATTAAAAGCTCGTGATGTAATCAATTACTTACCATTATCTAGAATAGCCGTAAGAAATTGGACCAGCCTAAGTTATATATGGAGAAAAAGGAACTACGGTTCAAACAGCTTATTGAAAAAGAAAAGCACAATTATTCTTACATAGCTAAATCAAGATTACTCCTATATAGTGACTCATAAATTGCTATCAAAACTATGCTATCCACAATAAGCAAATCAAAATAAAATAAAATCAGCAAATACTTACTCACTATCTACAAATTCAGACTATTCATTAGAACAGAGTTTCAGGATCATTTACTCTTTGAAGACAATTTATCATCGGATGGCAGATTAACAAAACGAGAAGACTGGGAGGGATAAGAAGATTCATGGGAAAACACACTAAAAAAAAAGCATAAGGACACTGTTTAGCTGTCTTATCCCTGAGGCAACTTGAAAAGGAGTTTATTTTTGAGAGCTAAAGAATTATCAAAATTAAATAAGTAAAGAATATATATATATATATCCTCTATTTCTATTTTAAACTTAAGAATTAAAGGTTATTTTTTAAAAAGAGGGAGGTAGAAGAGTGTACAAGACCAACTGTTTTACATGAAGAGAATTATTTTTAAATATAAATTTTTGGACATACTGGATATTTAGAATATTATGGAACTATTGTTAGTTTTCAGGTGGGGTAATGGGATTATGACTGTTTTTAGAAATCTTTTTAGAATGCACATTAATATTGTATGGACAAATATGATGCTGAAATTTGCTTTAAAATAAAGAGAAATGGGAATTTGTGTTTAGAAAACATGACTAGCCATGAATCAATAACTGTTAAATATGGTTGATAGGCTCATGGGGGTTCGTTATGATTGTCTCTCTACTTTTATGCAAAATCTTGAAAAATAGAATTATATATATATACACACACATATATAGTTTGTGTATGTTTAAAGTATAAATATATATGTATGTGTAATATATATATATGTTTATGTGTATATAGTACACAGCCATATCAGTAAGACTTATCTGTTTATCTCCCTCCAACTTTTTCTGATGAAAGTCTTAATGTCTGAAGTCTTTTCATGAGTAATTCATTCTATATTCACCATATGCCAGGCACTGGGCAAGGTATTGGAGAGGCAGTGATTACTGACAGAGTCTGGCCTCATGGAACTTGCATTCTAGAGGGGGAGATAGGCATTCATCAAGCATATAAATAAATAAAGAGACCTACAGATTGTGGTAACTGCTGTGAATGAAATAACCAGAGTAATGAGATAGAGAGAAACTGGGCAAAGCCAATTGAAGGAGGGCAGCCAAGGAGGTCCTTCTTGTGAAGGTGACATTGACGCCAAGTCCCAAAGGAAGAGAATGAGCCAACCATGCAGATCTTGGAAAATATTTAAGGCAGAGGGATCAGCTCATGCAATGAACCTAAGATGAGAATAAGCTTGACATTTAAAAATTCAGGGAAGGTAAGTTTGGTTGGAACGTTGGACTGACCACACTTGGTGATATATTACATATGGGTCATAAGGGAAATATGGGTACGTTATTTCCAAATGAGTTTAAGATGTGTGTTAAATGGGTTAAATCATGCACACACACACATGCACACACACTTATTCTTCTAGAATAGTGATGCATACATCATCATCCTCTTTTAAAGCCAGCTTTGAATAAAACCAATAGTTTCAAAGATCAGTTTCTAATATATATGCATATTAGCATACTGTTTGTATATGTATGTATCACCTCCTAAATACAAAACAGCTACTATTTTAAATTGAAAATACCTTTTTTAGTATTACAAAAGCAATACAAGTTCATTGAAGAAAATTCAAATAAAGAAAATTAAAATGAAAAATGCATATTCTCCCTACCCAGAGAGCCTCAGTTATCACATTCTTTCCATCTTTTACTTCCATATTTATGTATAAAATATAAAATGATTTATACAAATTTCAACCTGATTTATTTCACTTAACAATATAATCTTGACTTGAATAACTTTCCAAATTAACTGTTCATTGCACATTGCATTGTGTAGATAATTTACTTAACCAACTCTCCATCCTTTGGCATGTAGATTATTTGTATTTTTCCACTATTATAAATAACACTGAGGTGAACACTCTTATAGAAAACTCTGTGTGTATCCTTAATGATTTCCTTATGATATATTTCTAGAAGTGGAATGGCTGAGTCATTTTGTACACTGTTCAAAGCAAAGTGTTTATGTTTGCTGGAAGAACTATGCATCAAAAGTAAGGAAACTGTCCCCACATTTCTCACAATTCCCTACTGTTTTGTTCCAGTTCTAGACCTTTCAACTTCTAGTGACCACTGGCTTAAGTCCTGATATAGAAATAATTCTCCCAAGATGGCAGGTAGGTACAAATTCACACAAATAGTCCTGGATATTTCTTTCCAAAAGATGTATGGAATTCCTTCTCCATATAATGAAAAAAGGGGACAGAGGACTGAAAAGAAGGTGCTTGTATACCTTTTATGAGGGACCATATTTAATCTATGTTTTGAACCATAAATTAATTTACACTCCAGCAATTAAAATTGGAAGGAAATGTAGATGGTCCTTATTTGTGTCCTCCTCCTCTGTTATGTTGAAACTGTCAATGTCCCACTTAAACTATGGTACCCAGAACTAAACATGATTTTTATTTCCTATACACTGAATACTATATTTCTATAAATATTGCTGACTGTTGGAATCTTTGTCTTCATCCTGTCTTTAGAAATGGAAGATAGATTTTCTTAACTTGGTCTAATAGTTTCATCTTCTCAACATTTCTACCCATGGTTCCACAACTTGCATACCCTTCTTTTTTTTTTTTATTTATCCCCCCCACCCCACCCCTTGTGCTCACTGTGTCCATTTGCTGCCTGTCTCTCTGAGTCTGCCTGTCTCCCTTTTTTTGTGTCATTTTGCTGCGTCATCTCTCCGCGAAGTGCGGGCCAGCTTGCCTTCACCAGGAGACCCTGGGAATTGAACCCGGGGCCTCCCATACTGTAGATGGGAGCCCAACCACTTGA
>PVKH010038966.1:0-11256 GCA_004027955.1 Chaetophractus vellerosus | reverse complement strand
GGCCTTCCCCAGAGGCTCCGGGAATGGGCGGTTTCGGTTCAGGTTCTCCTCGTTGTGCTCCCGCTCCGCGGAGCCGCCTACAGGCTTGGGGCCTCCCCCGACCAGCCCCTCAGCCCGCGCCCCCGGGACCCCTCCTGCGCTCGCCTGCACACCGCCCTCCTCCTTTCGGCCCCGCTCTCCCGTGTTCAGACCCGCTGTTTCTCTTGCGCATTCCCTGGCTCCCATCCCTGCCTGGGGTGGGGCTGGCTCTTGCCAAGGTGGCCCCTCCTCCTGGGGGTGTCGGCTCTAATTCCAAGGCCTTGGAGAAGCCTTCCTTGACTGCCCCACGGAACAGCACTTTTGGGCCCCCTCCCCAGTGCCCTCCTCTACTCCCGCCATGTTCCCTTTGTCATTCTGAGCTCTCCCCCTCACCCCGTAGCCCGTGGTGAGACCCAGGGAGCAGGAGAAGGTCCACCTGTCACCCCTCTGCCCCCAGCGGGGCACAGGGCTGCAGGCAGTCCTGAAGAAATAGTGGATAAATTAATGGAAAGATGTTTTCTGGCATCTCATTCCAAACCTTGCTCCAGACCAAAGGTTTTGTCCAGATTGTGAGGGGTCCATGAGCATCTGCGTTTTGGTGGGGGGTGGGGGGTGCTCCTACTTGGCAAGCCCCTGGGCCAGCTTAGCCTGGGCTTTCTCAGCAGAGCGGGGCCTGGGCCACATCCGTCGTTTGGGCAGCTGCAGGCCCTGAGCACAAAGGTAGAGCAAGATCCTGCTGTTCCCAGGAGCCGGGGTAGCGCCCAGGGCACCCCCCTCCCACGTGCTCAAGCTGGGGAATTGCACACGTCCTGTCCTGCCCTGCGCTATTTGGGGTCTTGTACCCCCTGCTAGACATCATGAGGGCCCATGTGGCAAGGCCGATGGGTGCTCTGGAACCTTCCCACACACAGCCCCGAGCGTGGTGGGCCTGTGAGCCGACCCCTCCCAGCCCCCTGCCCGGCCTGCATCTGGGGGCGCTCTGAGCCCTGGTGGGGGCCTTCCCAGCTCAGTACAGAAGGCAGGCGGGGGCCTCCCTGTGGTGTGGTGCTGGGAACATCTGGAAGGCGATTACCCCGAGAAGGATTGTGGGGTCAAATGGAACCTACCCTTCAAAAATACAGGGGGTGTGCCACCTCCCTCTGGTAACGGCAAACGAGACAGCGTTCCTGAGGAGAATTAGCTAAGTACTGCTCAACCAACCTTTTTGGTTTTTTTAAAGACCATTATTTGCTGAACTTTGGGGAAATGTCTAGAAGGATTTGGGTTCATCTTAAAGGTTTAGGCATCTCTCTTTTTTTTTTCTTTTTCATTGTCTTGCAGTACTTTATTTTTTCTTCTAATATTAGGCGTCTCTTTGACATATATTGATGTGATGAGTAAAAGGAGACAAGCGGAGCAGATTATGCAGAGCCGATACTGATATGGGGCACTAACCGGGATGCAAATCCTGGGTGTCTTAAACTGTAAGGGGAACGGCAGCTCCTGAAGGCCTCATTACAATGGTTTTGCCCATTTTTACTCATCTCTGACACTGCACACCTGACGTCCAATTATTTTATAAATTAAGAGGAATAAAAAACGCTGGTCTCTGCATTACCTGTCAAAGACCTCCCACTTGAGGTTATAGAGGAAAATGCAGAAACAGGGTCTTTAGAAAAAAATCCAATCTGTGTAGCAAATTTGGGTTTTGCATTCATTCTCAGCAGGGCAGAGCTGTTTTGATTCTCCAAAGCAAACTGATGGGCCACAGGCCTTCTGGGACGAGCAGGCAGCTTTCTTTTGACAACTTATTTGCTAGATCCTAATTACACTGTAGGTTTTTTTTTTTTAAGGTTTATTTATTTATTTTTTATTTCTTCCCACTCCCTTGTTGTTTGTACTTGCTGTGTCTGTTCGTCTTCCTTGTTTTTCAGGAGGTACCGGGAACCGAACACAGGACCTCCAATGTGGGAGGGAAGCATCTAGTTGCTTGAGCCACCTCCATTTCCCTGCTTTGTTGTGTCTCTCATTATGTTTTTCTTCTTCTGTCTCTTGTTGCATCATCTTGTTGTGTCAGCTTGCCGCACCTGCCTATCTTCTTTAGGCGGCACCGGGAACTGAACCAGGGACCTCCCATGTGGTAGGTGGGAGCCCAATCGCTTGAGCCACACCTGCTTTCCCACTGTAGGTTTTTGTTGTTGTTTGTTTAATAGCCTGAAAAGGAAGGAAAGTCAGATGAAGCAAAATTACACAAAAGGAGAAACTCAGACCTTAGAGTTGTTTCTATGTATCATCTGGGGAATCATGAAAACCAACTTAAAAAAATAAGACTACTTGATCAAAGGCCACAGCTTGCTGATTTCTTATTCGGCAGCTTATCCAAGGATTCACTTCTGCATTTAATCAACCAAAAGACAAATTCTCCTCTTCTGCTCCCCAACGTCTTAGCTCTCAAACCCTTTCTGACCATCAAAGCTACCAAACTCTTGTGTCATGAGGCAGGGCCAGCCCGATGCTGAATAAGCTTTATGCTCCCAAACCTCCCACTGTGGTCCCTGCCTCTGTGGACTTATCAGTTTCCTGCCCTATTATGCAGCCGTTCACAGGGAATGATTTTTCACAGCTGGCAGGAGGTATGCAGCGCCCAGAAGGCAGAAGCCCCAGAGACTTGACAAGCCTGCTTGAACCAGGCCTGAAAAATGTGGCTCATCACAACGCTGCAGTGGGGAAAAATGGAAGAGTTTAATTGGTTCTGACTTCAGGATTCAGATCATAGTTTTCCCTGGAGGTGTGCATTGCAGGAAACAATATTACCAAAGCCAGGTCCCTTTCTAAACAGCTGACATTAATCAAGCTCCATGATCATTTGTAATGGGAGAATGTACGAGAGCATTCGAACATTTAATTACAATATTTTGTAATGGTTAAATCACCAGTGGCATTTTGCAGTGCTCTCGGTGAGCAGACACATGATGTATTTCGGTGTGAGAAGGCAGAAATGCTAAACAAAAAGCGAAGCAATAGCAGGCACCTTTTCTCCTTAATCTTCCCCCAAAGGGACCGGTTCAAATAGATAATTTGACTTGATTGTTTTTAATTACATTGTAAACATTTTGGAAAAAAAAAAGTCTGGGATAAAGGGGAACATAAGTCAGTTGGTAATAAAAACGGAGGCTCCAATTCCTCTTGGATGACAGATGACCTGAGTTTAATATATTCTTGCTCCATAGAAAACACGGAACATTTGAAACTGCAAACTGAATTCAATTAGCAGACCTTGTTCAAAACAGCTCGGAGAACCGGAGGGCAAGGAACCCGTATTACCCAACCGGTGCAGAATTAGGGAAGCATCGCAGTTCAGGAGAGAAACAATATGAAATTGGCTCCTGTGTTTTTCCATCGAGCCATATCTGGCAAAGCAGATCCACCAAGAGAGTCAGCGGCTAATGTTTTCAACCCCTCACCTTACATAAGCGTTTAATTCATCAGAAAGATATAAAAGTGGGGAAAATACATGCAGTGTTGAAAGATGAAAGCGACTACATGGCTTGCTAATGCAAGTAAGTCCCAATAGGAAAGCTCAATTCCAAATTTTCCTCCACTAATAAATCATAATCAGCGATTGTTGGTGGGGAATGTGTGTCCCTCCCCCCCCCCCCCCCCCCCCCCCCCCCCCCCCCCCCCCCCCCCCCGCCCCAGGAACAGGCAGTCCCTGTGAGAAACGCGCCCTGTGCTAAGTTTTTGAGTTGGTGATGTTTTGTACTTTGTAGAAGGGAACATCCATTTGTCTTATAGAAGAGTGTTTTCCATTGCTTTGCGTGACCATGACTTTCACAGCCCTGGAAATGCATCAACAGTGCAGTTCACACCTTGGATTGCTTCCACTGGTTTGGTGGAAAGAGCAGGAAACTGACCCGAGCAGGAACCCGCTTGGCCCCTGGGCCAACTGGGCATCCCGGACTTTCCTTTAAGTATTTGTTAATCACGTTCCCTGGAAGAAACAGCACAGATCAGAACTGACAGAGGAAACCAGAACCCTTAGTGAGGCCCCGGGACCTGGAGAGCTGGATGCTGCCAGCAAAGGCCTTCAGGGAAGTTTAGTTGATGAGAATTGAATGACTGGTAGAAGAGCGGGGCATGGGCAGCTCAGGGAGAGCTCACAGGGTCCAATGCTGTGGGCCAGGCCTCTCTCCACCCCGTTCAATGGAGGGGTTTTCCCTCAATCGGCGGGAGTCCCCCGGCCCTTCATTTTGGGGAATGTTCAAGCATAATGTTTTCCCTTTGAAATTCCATTCTTCAGTCCCCTCTCCCTTAGTTAGAATTGTACTTGCTTCTCTCCTCTGTGTTATATGCCGAAGGCTACCATATCCCGTGGCCATGCCACCGCGTTTACAAAGCCAAGACAATTTATGCGTTTTCCCTACTTGCGGAGGTTAGACGCAGACCCTCAGAAGCCGCGGGTCCACGCTGCGCTTCCCGCATGCCTCATCCCTACAGGCGGGCAGGACCGTGCCTTGTCAGCTGGGGAGGGGACTGCATCCAGCTGGCATGGCTGGGGGAGGCGGGGCTGACTCTGAGCCTTGCCCGGGAATGCAAGCATGCTGGGGAGGGAAACTGACCAATGCAGGCGGCAGCCCCAGACCCAGGTCTGGATCTAGAAGTGGCTGAGGTTTGGGCACAGAGCCTGAAGGCTGACGCGGAGGGATGGACTCAGGTGGCACTGTGCAGTCACACTGCCTTCCATCAGGCTGCCGCAGGCCTTGAGCTTGGGCAGACCAGGAAGGGAAGCAAAGAATCCAAGGACCTTGTAAGAAGTTGTGGGCTACTTCCTCCCAGTTTGGGGTCTCATACCAGACCAGTGCTGCTGTTTATGGGGGCTGGAAGGATATGGGGGGCTCCGAGGGCATTTGGCTTCCTGGGGAATGAGTCCCTCGTTAGGACCACATCTGGGGAGGGGGGCGGCCAGTGGGGCAGTCAGGGTCAGCTGGTTTCCCCGGTGCAGAAAGCAGGGAGGCTGCGGTGGGGCCCCTCAGAGCCCGAGATTACCGCTATTTTCATCCATATTCCTGGCAGGTCCAGGCTCAGGAGGGTGTGGCTGGAAAGCCATGGTTACACAAGAAACACTGGCTTAACAGGGAAGAACCAGGAAGTCCTCTGAAATATGGGGAGGGGGAAAAGAGTGTCCGCATGCTTCAGATTCAACAGCCTTTGCAGTGGTTGTTGATCTTTTCTGTCTTTTTAATTGTCTCCTAGAAGAATTACCCATTCAAAACATTCGCTCAAAGATGTTGGTGAATCTGACAAAAATTACTAGGATGATTTAAAAGCTCACTGCTGGCTTTATTGGCAACACAGTCAGCTTGCACTTAGTAGGAAATTGGCAGGTATTAGCTAATGATTGAATGGGGTTCCGATCCAGAGCTGAGGACTGTGAAAGGTTTAATTTAAACATCATGACAACAGAGCCTACTCCCTTCACTTAAGTCTAATGTGATCCTTGTAAATAACATCTCCAGCCACCTCCGTGGGGGTGGAGAGAGCAGTTGGCCTGTTTTCCTGAAATTCGGTCAAATCGTCTCCCATCAGGGGAACTGGCTTTCGTCTACTCCTCCCTCAGCTCTGCCGCCACCTGCTATCCGGTGGCCTCTGTGCTGAGTTTAAGAATATTAGTGCTAAAGCATGCTTAAGGTCCTGCTGAACATATTTCAAGTTCCTTGTGGTTCCAGAAGGCCTTTTGATATTTCTGGATGATTTACCTGTGGGAAGGTAAGAGAACGCAGCCCCTCACTCCTTATCCCCGAAGAGAGCAAACTCTGGGCGGCAACAGTGTGCTTCCCTCTCTACTGTCTCAGCCTTTTAGCAAGTCGCTCAACGTTCGGGTCGTGGGTCTTCGCTTCTGGCACTGTTGACAAGGAGGTAATTAATGTCCATTGCAGCCATGGATTTTGTGATGTGGAAATTTTCCCAATTGTAACTGGCCCTAAATCACCAATTAATCCCAAAGTTCAGAAAAGCATTTGAGACCTTTGTGAAAATTGCATAAGCTTGCCCTCGTCAACAGTAAAGGCCCTCAGAGTTATAACAAAAATAATAATGATCATTAGTTACTGTTTTTCATAGAAGACAAGGAACGTGTTTGAGGTAGTATTGAGGACACTGATGAAAATCAAAGTAATATGAAAACATCCCCTTGTTAGCTAGCGCCTGCCAATTTCCTTCTTCCCTGGTGCCTTTTATCACAGCGAGAGCCAAATTCTCTTCTCCCATCAATGTGAAAATGGAAAAGTACAGCTTAGCAGAAGCAGCTCCCACGTGAACCCGTCCAAGTGGAAGTCTGGGAGATCTTCCGGGCTGCGTGTTGCTTGGTGTGTGACCCCCAGAGCGGCGTGGCTGGGGGATGATGGCGGGACAGGGAGCACTTTCAAGTCCAAGAGTTCCTTCCTTGACCACCTCTACCTTTGGGACCAAGTCAGGCTGCAGGCCTGGTCCGCCGCAGAGCATTCAACAGGAGAGGGAGGGAAGAGAGTCGGCTGAGGTAGGCTTCCTTGCAAGGTGGATTTGGCTTCTGGCTTCTGTCATTGAATGATAAGGAATGAGGGGCAATTTCAAACCCAACCCAACCCCAAGAGCTTGGATGGGTCTAATTGGGAGCAGCTTCTGCTCAGCAGTCCTTTGACAAAGTGCAAGTGAAACAAAGGGTTTCAAATCCCAGTGGCTTATGGATGAGGCCCCTGCAGGGCTAAGTGAGGACCCTGCCTTGTTCCCAAGGGTGTCACTGCAGAGGCACCAAAAGGCCTTCCTAGGGCTGGACTGTCTGAGCTTCCAGCATTAGTCATCCTTTGGCCTGAGGCCACCGTTCAAAATGCTATAAAATGCAAATGTGTGGGGAGAGGTGAGTCACTCATCCAGCCCAGACATCAGGAGCTGAGGGACTGGGTGACAGGCCAGAAGGGCTGTGATGGAGTAGGGAGGGGTCAGAATTCTAGAGTCTGTGGCAGAATATTTCAAATGTGGTTGCTCATTAGTGGGTTCTGAAATCAACTTAGTGGGGCGTAGCCAGCCTTGAAAAAATGAATGAGAAGAGGCGGGATGAGAACGGAACACACACGGAAGAGCATTATTTCGCAAAACTTCTGTCTCAGTTGTAGAAACCTGTGTGTGTGTGTACTGGGGTGAAGATACAGACGTTGTTCTCACTGTGGGTCCGGCCTCCGGGGTAGTGTTGGGCCGCAGAGACTCAGATGAGGAAATGCACTGGGGAAGCAAGCTGAGGAGGGCACAATGATGCTTTCCCTCCTCCGTTTTGCTGGTGGCTGCCCTAACGATGCAAAACCAGAATGCAGCACAAGCATGCCAGCAATGCAAGAGTAGGTGGCCTCCTTCCCTTCGACCAGGACCCCTTTCCTGATGTCACTGTCTAGGAAAATCCTACGCAGATACAAGCACACGCATGCCCCTTCCCTCCTTCCCTCTCTTCCTTTATTAAGCACATGGTGCATTGAGCTGTACCTTTCTTCCTTCACACCGTACCTAATATCTCAGTACATAAAGTGCTACTTCAACCTTGCATACCGTGGTATCCCTGTAGTAGACCTTAAGGTTTTCCTAACCAGCTCCGAGGGGCCTTTAGGTTGTGTCCAGTCTCTTGCTTACGTGAACAACGCTGCAGTGGACAGCCTCATACATCTGTGCATGCAGGCGACAGTATCTACAGGACACATTCCTAGAAAGTAGAGTTCCTGGGTCGAGATGTCTGTGCATTTTTAGATTTTGACAGATATCACCACATTTCTTTCCACTGAGGTTGTACCAAAACGTTGACGGCATTTTGCTGCCTGGGACACTGGAGCCAGAGAGCTTTCCCCAGTGGCTTTCCAGTGTGCCCCAGGGCCTGCCATCATCATAAAGCCCCTCAGACCACATCTTGACAAGCAACCCCTTTTTCCCTTCCCCCTTCCTTACTTCAAGGATGAATAAACACCATTAGAAAGACTTAGTCTTCTTGGATACTTTAGAATCACTGCCCTTGGGTGTAACCACCACCAAAAAGGCTGGGTTCAACGAAAGTATTATGATAAATTTAACTGTGATTTCGTTTGTATTAAACTGGGAAAAGATGGTGTTTTAGTTCCCTAAGAACATGCCCTTAAATCACTCTGTTCTAGCCAGCGCTTTGGGTGGGTTATGCAGCTCACGTTTGAGCACCAGCATCTCTTCCATGGCCAAATTCTTGTAGTAATAGGTGCATGCTGACCCAGACCAAGGTCCTGCTGCCTCTGCAAGCACCTAAGAATACCTGACGGTCCCCTCGCTTCTCCCAGGTGGGGATTCAATTCCTACTTAATTTTGACTCAAATGACAGAAGGTAAAATCTTTTAATTCTCTGAGTCATGCTTAGTGGTTATTAATAAAAACTATGACCTATTTTAATATTGTATATTACATATATTACATTATTATAAACACTTGCAATTTTGGTTCTGGAACATACTAAAAGAAGCAAGTATTGCAGTCCTATTATAGCATAGATGAATTCTTCACTGCTAAGCTAACCAAGGGGAGGGGATGGCAGCAAATTTCATTTATAGAACAAACCTAACTGTTGAGACTTTCATCAAAATTACAACAAGCAAGCTTTATTTCTCTGTCAGTTGTCACATTTGGTTTCCTTCAATGGACAGAGCAATTTTTTCTAGGGTTAGGCAACACACTGAAATATTTTCACTCTTCAGAGCTATGGAAAATGTGATGTACTCCTAAATCAGCATCTGCATACTAAACACAAATTTAAAATATGCCTGAAAAGCTGTTGGTTACAGTTTTATTATGAGGATAAACCATGGCCAGACATGAGATACAACAAACATTTCACCTCCAAAGGTGACATTCCTGAAGAGGGGGATATAGTTAAAATATATATTAGTTTGCACCAGAAGCCTAGATAAGCTGCTGATTGCCTGACATCAGGGAAGTCAGTAGAAAATGGAAGCTAAAAACCTGTTCTGCTAAATCCCAGTTCATCCTTACCAGAGTATTTTTTCTCAGGAGCTCAGTCAAAAGGGGAGACTACATAAAATACATACCTAACAAAGCATGTCAGCAGCTTGCATGGAGCAAAACAGTCCCGTTCCGAGAATTCTAATAAATAAATGAAGTTGAGCATTTATTGCCAACAGTCATGTCACAAAGGCTACAGAGAACTGGAGCAGAGCAGCTGGGGAAGGGCAGAGTCTGTAGCCAGAGGAGGCAGTGGAATGCGCCCAGGGTTGATTATTTATGGTGTGTCGATGAAGAAACAACTTTCCATATGAAGTCCAGCTTAACAGAGGAACGGTGAGGCTGACCCAGGAAGAGGGCCCAAGAAAGAGAGTGAAACAAAAGAGAGTGAATAAAAATGACAGCTAATAAAACAGTACAAATCTAAACTGCTGTAACTTTCAGAAATAATTTAGGGCCAAAAGACAAGAAAAAAGCCTACTTTGGCTGGCTTTGAGACAATTTTCCCAGAAGCAAAAAATAATAAGCAAAATCAGGGTGCTGAAGTTAAGAACAAAAATTTGCCTCGATGCCTTCTGAACTACCTGTTTGGTTGCTCCTAAAGCTGGATTTATCCACAAAAAGGGAAGTGGCAGTTTTGTTCATATTTAGCCAAGGTCTTCATGATTTCTAACAAGTATTTATTATGAACAATTACATGTCAGGTGCCACGTGCCAGACAAAGACCGAAATAACTCAGTGACTTTTACTTTCTAAATGGATCCGGCTTTCTAAATGGATCCCATTTTTATTAGTTATTTAAGAATCAAAATGCACTTTATATACAAAGATGGATTGGTTGTTCCCAGTGGAATTCTGGACTCGAGGCCCCCTTGAGCCATTTGTGAACTCTCTGTCAGTGGGGTTCGGGCCATACCTTTTCCTCCAGCTCTGTGCTGGAGCAGGATGCAATACCACCACCAGCTGCTAAGGGCCTCAGGAGGCCCAGAGGAGGTGTTAGGTGCATTTTCTTCCTCAGTGGCTCTTCCCAACAACGCACTGCGTGAGGAGGATCACCCGCTCTTTTTACAGATGAGGGGAGCTGAGAAGGGGTCCTCTCCCGACGTCACTGGGACTGGGTGGAAGCACTCGTTTGTCTCTCCCCGCACTGCCTCTGGGCCAACCATAAAGGTTGGTACCTGCAACACCTCTCCACCAGACCCTAGGAAGGCCCCGAGCTGGTCCACAAGTCATTGTAGCTAAACGACCTTGTAATGGTTTCAGAGTATTATTTTATTGTGAATTCCAAAAATATAAATTGGATTATTCTTGTAAACTAATCTGTTCGTCTGGGCATGATTAAGTTATGATAAGAGCATTAACTGGGCCCCGCCCCTCGGTGGGTGTGGTCTCAAGTATAAAGCCCAGGCAGCAGATCTGAGTAGCAGATTGAGAGAAGCAGATTGAGAGAAGCAGATTGAGAGAAGCAATTTAGAGAAGCAGATTGGAGAAGCAGTTCTGATGTTGGAGTGAGCCGATCGCCGGATAGTCTACAGCTGCCTTGTGGAGAGACGCAACGCATAGAAAGCCTCATGGTCTATAGCTGAACTCGTGAAGGAAACAGAAGCTAAGCCCGGAGAGAAACGCAGCCCCGGGAACAAAGGAACCCAGAAGCCTGAACCCTGGAGATGTCGGCAGCCATCTTGCTCCAACACGTGGACTTTGGTATGGGAAGAAATTTATGCTTTGTGGCCTGGTAACTGTAAGCTTCTACCCCAAATAAATACCCTTTATAAAAACTGACCAATCTTTGGTGTATTTCAAAAGGCACTTCTGTGGCTGACCAAAACAGACCTCCTCCTTTCTCTTGGCCTCCCCTAAAGGAGCCTCCTTTCCCACCATTCGCCAAAGTCGTGCTGGGAACTTATCTTGGAGCTGCCAATCTTAAGGAACCTTCCATTCCAAGTGAACACATCCACCCAGGCTTCCAGTGAAGATTTCCCTGAACCACAGGCTGTCTTCTGAGTTTTCTAAAAAGATGAGTACCCCCTGCCCCATTCCCTTCATGAGTGGCCTAACTTTACTTAGGATGCTAGAATGCTCTGAGATGCATTCTAGAAGGGCACCACCCAGCCAGAGCACTCAGTCACGAGCCTCACCTCTTCCCCCTTTGTTCTCATCCCACTGCTAACTCTACTTTCCAGAGGCTGCCTACACCCTCCATGCAAGAAATCGTGGTCAAGCATGGAGTATAGTTGCCCCCACACACTGGGGGACTCCAGG